>VDFB02229836.1:140912-157167 GCA_007258455.2 Sequoia sempervirens
CGCCTACCTTGCCCTCAATATTGCTCTTTTGGTATTTGTTCATGCGTCTTTGCTATTACAGTTGATTGTTATGCCACATAGGGTTTCATTCGATTGTGATAGTGAACTCTTTCCATAGTTTAGATAAATCTGTTTTGTGCATCTTTATTATTACAATCAACTGTTATGCCACATAGGGTTTCATGCAATTGTGATGATAAATCTGTTTTGTGAACTTTTACCATTACTATCAAGTGTTATGCCACACAGGGTTTCATAAGATTGTGATGTTAAATCTGTTTGTGAAGTCTTTTACCATTATGATCAAGTGTTATGTCACATAGGGTTTCATAAGATTATCTTGGTAGATTCTTAAATCTGTTTTGTGCCTTATAAACTTGTTCAGATTGAGATAATAGTTGCGCCACCTTGCCTTCAAGTAGAGAATCTGAATGCGTTTATCGTCTGATAGTCATAACCTTGCTCCGTTTTCTCATGCTCTGATTTTCTTGAGGAAAATGGATAGAATTTAAGTTATTAAGTTTAGTTGTAGTTAGTAGATCTGCGAAACCGGGAAAACTCGGCATGTATAGTTTCGAGAAAGCCTTGTACCTCGGTATGAAACAAAAAGACAGGAATTAGTTTAGTTTATTTCCCTTTGCAGTTATTTTTGTAAAGCACAACGAGGGAGCTTCCCCTCCTAATTTGAAGAGCACTCATTGCGTAGTGTGCATAGCTATCCGTACCAACTCTTACTCCAGAGGTGCTAGTTGTTACGCCAACATAGATATAATGATGCTTGAGTATATATTTATATTCTAATACTTATAATGTGAGTCATAATTATAATGGTGTAATATTTATAATTTTATATTCGATAATTATAATGTTATTTTATGTTTGTCTTCTATATTAATTTATATATATATTTTAATACTTATTATATCATAATGTTTATGATATTTAAATTATAATTATAATATTATCTAAGATAATTATAATTATAATAGTAATATTTAGATTGAGATCACTTATATTTACATTTTGATATTTATTTGATTTTATTATATTTGTATTTGATATTATTTTGGTGCTACAATTTTGGGGACATGACAAAATTCACTAAAAATGGCAATACGGAGAGTTTGGGCGCCCCAAGTAGCAAGGAGCGCCCAAGATTTTGAGGGCAGAGAAGGTGGTTTCAGGGTTAGCAGTCTTCAAAACATTCCTTCAGTTTCCAGCAGGCTCTCCAATGAATTCAACGGTGAGCTCAGAAGATTTGCCAGTCATCAGATATTGCGGATTGAACAGACAAAGAAAATGAAGAGAAGAAATGAAAAACTCAGAAAAAATTCTAAACTCTGGCAAGGTTGGGCGTCCTAGGTAGCCAGGGGCACCTAGGAATTCAGGACACCAGATGAAGTTTTTAGGACAAGTTACCTCCAAGAAGATCTTCTCCAGTTTCGACAAGATGTCCAAAGAATCTAGCATCCGGTTCATCGGAGCTCCTGAGCAGCCGGAATGGCGAATTCATCCAAAGATTAGAAAACACTAAAAATTGAAGAACAAAAAAAAATTTAAGTTTGGAGGACTTGGGCGACCCAGCTAGCTAGGGGTGCCCAAGATTTTGAGGGTTCAAATGATGCTTTTAGCAGATGCTGCCTCCAGAACAATCATCTCTGATTTGATCAGGCTTTGCAATGGATCAATCAACCAGTTCACAAGATTCATCTAGTGTCCCGAATTGAAGATCAAAGGGATACATTTTATCAAGCACAAAGTTGAAAATTTCAGAAAAAATGGCTAAGTTTGCCAAGTAAAGGCACCCAAGTTCAATGCCTTTGTGAAATTTCTGAATTTCATAATGCATCATTCAAAACAACATCTATGTTCGATGTTTGTGGCTCAGGATTGGTTTCAAAGATTTAAACCTGTAGAATAAAGTGTTATCATCCTCAAAACCTATTTAAGAAGGCTTTTGGCATTCATTATTCACTTTTTGTAGGTTAGCATCCAAAGGAGGAAATGTACAATTTTCTTTACATCAAGATTTGGAGGCCAAAATGTGGCGCTTTTCCAGTGTTCTTCGTGGTTTTGAGATCAGGTTGCACAGAGGCTCGCTTTTTCATGCTTTATTTTTTCAAGGCATCACATTTTAGAAGGGGGTCATCTTTTTTGAATTCTATCAATTGTGGCCCGTTTGGTTTTTTATCCTCTTCAAGTTTGGAAAATTTTATATTTTCAAGAATCTGTTTTTTCCATACTTTTTTGAGAAAACCTCAGTTTTCTCTAAATCTAATAATCTAGGTCTATTAAGTATGAAATAGTTTACAAAACCCAGATCCTAGTTTTTCAGCTATTTTTCAAAGTTGTGCATGTTGAAGAAAGATTAGATTTTTCAAAAAACTGACTATCTGGGTTGTTTTAGAATATAGTTATCTTGAAAACCCATATCTTAGTTTTTTCAACTTTTTTTTGGCCAAAAGTTGAACATCTTGCATGTTCTTGAAAAAATCAATTTTTCTAGTTTTCATCGATCTGGGTCTCTTTAGAACAACATTCTCTACAAAACCTAGGCCTTAGTTTTTTCGGGAATTTGCTTTTTTCAAGAAAATTCAACAACTTGTTTACATAGGCGTGTTCACAGTCAAAATTCAAGATTTTCATCGTATAATATTCTTCCATTGAAAAATCAGGATGTTAGAAGCATAAAAGCTGCAGAAGAAACAGAGGAATGGCAGAAGATGGTCACACACACGGTAAAAAAGATATGCTGAAGCAAGAGGATATATTTATAAAAGGTCATCACTCCAGTTGCAGAGCTGCCAAAATTAGCATGTTTGAAGTCATCTTTTGGGGCAGCGAAGAATTCCAAAAATAGAACTTAAAGCAGTAGTTATCTCGATGCCTTTTTCGAGTTTTCTTGCTATTCTTGTCCAATGCTTATCTATTCTATGAGGAAGAGGAAAATCAAGATGTAGTAGTTGGAACTTTCCCTGTTTTTTGCTTTTAGTAGGTTGTTAGATAGTTGTCTTGTTTTAGTTTCAGAAATAAAGCTTGCAAGTTGGCAGGTCCTGTTGTAAAAGCAAGAAGATTTTAGGGTTCCCTATTCCCTTGCTTGTGTATAATTAAGGGCAGCCTTGCACATTTTTCTTTAACAGTTATTGTAATAGCAAATTGCTGAGCCTACTTTTGCCTGCAAGTTGTTATTCAGTGTTAGTTCACTTAATGTAAGAGCAAGCTTGTATGCCTATCTTTGCTGCAAGATATCATTCAGTTTATGTGTTACTTGTGTCAATGTATTCTGGTTGATCGCAAAACTGTAAGCCTGTTATTGCTACAATCCTGCTGTCCTAGAAGTGTAATCTTTGTTATTTGAAATTTGAGAGAAGGAAATCTTATGCCTACTTTGCTGCTTTGATCTACTGTCTCAGGTTTCCGTTCTATGTGGTTCACTTATATAATCTTTATTTCAGCTTGCATCTAAAGTACAATGATGTCTTAATGTGTGTGTTGGGAGTGAGTTTTGTGTCAAAGAATTAGTGCCTTGTTTACTTTTAACTCTTAAGGTTTGAGTTTACTTGAGTTGTTAAAAGCGTCATTAGAGTAGGCTTAGTCGTAGTTGAAATTTAAAAAGAGAAAATGTTAGCTATGACACTAGAGTTTTATAACCTTGTGCTCTTAGCTGAACAAAAAGATTGGCAAATTAGTTTTAGTTTACTTTCTTTAAACAACATCAACAAAGAGGGAGCTTCCCCTCCTAATTCGAAGAGCAATTAATTTGTGCATAGCTGTCTGTATCTAATCCGCATTCCAGAGGTGCAAATTGAAATGCCAACATATATTAATAAATATATAGTCATCATTATATATATATATATATATACGACTATCTATCAAATATAATAGTATATATTTTAATATATGTATATACAATAATCATTTAAGTAATGTACAAACATTAATATATATACACGACTGATATATATATATATATATACACACACATTAATATACATACAACGATACATATGTATTATATATACCTTACTGAATTATCGACATTACGTATATACGAACATATACATAACCCTCTCACCCCTCATATATATTTATATCAATTCATTATATTTTGTTGTACCAAAAATAAAATTTTTGCTTCAATAAGGCATTTTGATTAAAATAGTCTAATCTTGTAAAAATTGTGCGTCGAAAGTGGTTTAAGGTCAAATGAAGCATGGAGCTTTTTGTGGGTTTCTTGTCTGGGGATCTTTGGAAAATTTTTGAAAATTGGGGATTTGAATTTTGCTTTTAGGAAAAACCCTAAAAATGGGATCTTTCTAGAAATGATTGAATAATTTTGATTGGATTATTACACTTCATGATCACATTGGTCAAGTCTGTACCAAGAAAAAGTCATTTTTTCTCTAGTGGGTCTACTTCACTTTTTTAGGATAAAAGTTAGGATCTTTGAGGTCAACAATGGAAGATGGCAAGTACTGGAGTGTCGAAATCTAAGCCTCAAGCACATCGAGAAGATTCTATGGTGAAAGATCTTGAAGATGCTGCGATGGAGGAGATTTTCAAATGGTGAAAAATGTAAAATTCTAAGTCTAGAAATGATTATGCCTTTGCAAAGGGAGACAACTGTAGTCAACGCAAGTCAACTTTGCAATGTCCGTGCACGTAAAATGGTGAATGATATCACAATGGTGAACGTACTCGTGTCAGCAGCAACAATGCTTCAACGTAGTCAACTTAGTCAAGTAACACGATGATTGCAAAGCACAAAAGAGGTGAAAATCATCAGAAAATGATCTACTTTGGAGCCCACTGCACCCCTGTAGGCCAAGGGTGCCCTTGAATTTGAGAGGTCAAATGCAATGGTTAACACTTAAGAAACCAACCATCTTCTCCGGAATTTTGTTAGCTTTCCAGCGAATCATCAAGCAAATCCAACAGGTTTGTCGAACATTGGCAAACAAAGGCAGAAGTGGAAGATGTTGAAGGTCAACAGTCATCGAAAATGGCAGTCATTTGCAGAAATTGCACCCTTGTAGCCCAGGGGCACCCAAGAATAAAGCCTATCAAATGCCAGTTTTTGCATGTGACTATCTACAGACGATCTTCCTAGTTTAGTCTAGCTCCACATTGAATTTGTTCTCCAGTCCACAAGACATATCAAACGACAGTAGTGGTTGACCAAACAAACACGTAAAATGGAGGATGAAATGAAAGTCAAAAGGTCAAATGTACCCCTGTAGCCTTGAGGTGCCTAGCCTTTTTGTCAACCAATTGAGGTTTTTAGCTACTGTCTTCTGCAAGAGATCTGCTCAAAATCCTTCTAGCTACGCGATGAATCCAACAACTAGCTCTCGGGACTTGTTGAGTGCTCGCGAGTAAAGATCAAGCGTAAAACGCTAGAGGGGAAGGCAAATTAAAAAATGTGAAAATTTGACTGTCAAAGAAAATGCACCCTTCTTGGAAAAGGCGCCCAAGTTTCTGGGGCCTCAGATGCAGCTTTCAGACTTCGTTACTCCTAGGATCATCTTTTCAGAGTTGATCAATCTCTGCGATGAGATCGTTGGCACAAACATCGGAGCAGTCAAACTCTCGACAACGAGGGTCAAACTAGAGCATTTCATCAAAAGTTATAAAGTGCAAAATGTATCTCAGAGAAACAAAAGTGCCCCTGCAGGCTAGGGCGCCTAGGAATTTGAGCCTCATAAATATGTTTTCAGAACCTGCACATACAGTCATCCTTCTCGGAATTCTTCCAGCTTCGTGATGGATTCAACATCCAATTCACGGGAATCATAAATCACCGGCACCTGCAGATTGAAGCACGAAGGGTCAAATTGAAGAAATTGAAAAATATGGAAAAATCTATGTTGCACGGTGTTTTGGGAACGGGGACGAGGGGACAGCAAGGGACGCGTTTCCGAGATGTTTCCTAGGGGGCAATTTTTAGGGGATGGTAGGGGACGACGACATACAAAATACATATATATATGACTTTTTCAAAATTTATTAATATATTATAGAGAGAGAGGGAAAGAGAGATAGATATGCCAATAAATTAATAATTGATAACAACAATATCAATATGTAAATAAATCGTGAGAGTAGTACTATAATAGCATAAGAAATGCCATTAAAGCATTATAAAATTTATCACAGCAGTATCAAACATCAATAAAACCATGGTCTATCAATATCCAAATGTCTCAAACATGTATCTAGAAGTCTTAAAGTTCAAACATGAAAATAAAAATTTAATAAAATCTCTTATCATAATGCTGTTCGTCTTTCTTGCTACTGGAAACTTTAAATTTTTGCAGTTGCCAAAGGTTTGATTCAAGACTGTGAACAAATTTGCCTGAGAGAGCTGCGTGTGTGAGAATGAGCTGAGTGCATGCCATAAAAATGAGCATAAAATAAAAATGTTAATATTATGTTTGCTTTGGACTTTAGGGAAAATTTTTAACATTGGGAGAGATGGTGTGCCCTACACGATTAAGAAAGGAGGAATAAAAATTTTAAAAATTGATTTTTTAATTGTTTTTTAACCCCAGGAACCTCCCAGCTTGTGGGGGATAGCTAGCTGTCCTTGGTCCAACGGGGGAAACGTCTCCCATTTGTATCGGGGACGGGGAACCGTCCCCAAATGGCCAGGGACGTTTCTTGGCGTTTCCTACTAATTCGGATGTTTTGGGGACGTCCCCTTTGCGTCCCCCCGTCTCGGGGACGGTAGGGGATGGGGACAGTGGGTTTTGGGGTAGGGGACGCATCCCCGTGTAACCTTGGGAAAAATGGCTTAAGTCTAGTGAAAAAAAGAACACCCTTTTGGGAAAAAGTGCCCTAGAATTCAAAGCATCAGATTCAGTTTTTAGCACTTGTAGCTCCCAACATCTCTTCATACTTGATCTAGCTCCGTGATGAATTTGTCAGCCAAGCTTTAGGATCAACCAAGCAACCAAAATTTAGAGTCAAACACATGCAGTTCATCAAAAAAGAAGGTGAAATTCTTTTAAAATTTTCTAACACTGTGTCATGTCCCCGAAATAGAACATCAAAATATAAAAAAATAATAACTAAACATTGAAATACCAATAAATAGATAAAATAAATAAATGATTAAAATACGAAATATTGAAATACAAAGGATCAATAATCAAATAAAATATATATTATTATATATTACAATTATCATAAGAATCGGAATTATAGTTATCAAATATAAACATTATAAATATTAAAATAATAAATGCAATCTAAAGATATCATTATAATTATAATTATGAGGGATAGTATTATAATTATAATTATAATGCAGCTGTAAAAAAATATAGAAAATTAATATTTTATGATTATGTTTTAAATAAATAAATAGTAATCAAATCATTAGTAAAATTCAGCGATTACTACAAAGGAAGCGATTCACTTAATAGAGGCTAGTTAAGGCATCGGTCAACCAAGGTCAGCAAGTAACACGTCCCAAGCAAGGGGGGGTATAAAGAAAAGACGTGACTTCAAACCTTGTCAAGTATTTAAATTAAGTCAATTCCAAAGCAAAGGAGGGTAATTTAAGGAATGATTTCTGAGATAGAGAGCAGATATGAGATTTAAAGATAAAATATGCAGACTTGAAAGAAGAGACTTTATCATCACTGACGGGAGGAAGGCAAGAGATGTCGGCAGGTTGCTGGCTATAGTAGTCTGCAGATATCTATTATGTATTGTTTATTATGAGAAAAGGTAGAGAATGATGATGTAGGTAATGTTGATGTATTACGATATTTATAATATCTTTGTCTTGGAAATTATAAAATAATGATAGGGAATTATAGGTAATTAAATAATGGTTTATACATAATGCTTGTGAATATATTTAAATATATTACGATTTATGAATATATTTAAATAAATAATGATGGATGAATATATTGAGAAATTAAATGACATGATAATAAGTCATTGATATGTATTTAGATATATATATATATATAATATATGTATTGTGATTCATATATACATCATAGGTGATTGACCAACATAATGTATTCATATATAAATAAATATTATTTACGATTATCCAATAATGATGCTTGTAGCAATTATTGAACCTTATAAGCAATTATGATTCTTTGATATACGAAGGGAAAACGATTTATTTGATTCATACTAATGATATATTCTAAGTGTTAAGGACAGACGGTTCAATTAGGAGGAGAATGAGATCAGGATTTCAGATATCCTTGTCAGTATAGCAGCTGCTAGATAAGTATGAGATATTATGTTTATTATTCTTGTAGTATGTTATATTTTACTATGATATGCAATTAAATATATTATTAGTCATGGGTAACAACTCTCTATATCGGAGTTATCAATTGTTGCTAAAATATGAATAATGGATTTGTAACACTGATTTGATATGTAAGAACAGAATGTGTCTACATTATGGATGTTATTTGTCAAAGCCACAATAATGTTGCTTACAACAATTATCGTGTCTTATTGAGCTATTATGACTTTACCTTGAAGAATAGACTTCGGGCTCAAACTCCCTTTTGCTAACACTCAATAGGGAGAGGATGGTTGTGGAGGGAAAGGCTGGTAAGTTCGATCCCATGTTGGATGTCCCAAGATGGTAATAAATCCTGAGGGAGTCTACTTGGAGATTGGTCACGCGCCCTCGGCATTGTAAGGCGTCCCTCCTCCAATGAGGTTAGGAAAGAGGAGCCAAGGCGAAGATCTATTCCGATCAAGAGTAATAAGTCATATCAAATTATGTTAGTTATGCACTAGTTGATAATAATCAATTTCATTTATCTTATTCCATCAATCTTTCATTGCTCTTTGTCAAACAATCTTAAAAAAAATCAAAATTTTAACTTGTGCATTTTATGTCACTAATAATGGGACATTACACACTGGTAAAACTTGGCCGTCCAAAAGTCAAAGTGGGCCCAATTGACTTTTAGTTGCAATTTTTGCATGCTTCTTCTTGCATGTGGCGTCCTAAAATTAGAGAACTTTCAGTTAACAAGGCATGCACAAAAATTGACTCTTCAATTAGGGTTGGTGCACCTAACTGACACTCTCACCTCCAAAATGGTTATTTATTCAGGCTTAGGCGTCATAATTCATTATTCTTTGTAGGTTGAAGAGCTGAAAACAAATATTTTTCTTCACGGTGCCATTTGAAGGATCTAAAGGAGGCTATTGCAGCGTTCTTCATATTTTCAAGAACAGGTTGCACAGAGGGATAATTTTTCAGGGGTTACATTTCTAGGCATGCTTTTTCAAAAAGCACCAATTTTCTCTTGCATGTTGAAGTAAACGACATTTTTTCACAGATCTGGCCTTTTGGGTATGTTCAGCATAGCATTGGCAACAAAACCCACGTGCTAGAATTTTTTGGGAAAAATGCCCTGCTGCTTCCTATTTTTAGGGTTTTCGAAAAAAGTCATCATTTCAAAAACCAGAGAAATTCGGTTTCTTTAGCTCTCAGGCGTCAACAAAACCCATGTGCCAGAATTTTTAGGAGGAAAAAGCTTTTGAAGCCCCCGTTGCCCCTTGTAGTTTCTACTCTGAGAAGTCATTGCATGTCAAGGGAAATATCACTTTTTTGAATTTCTGACGTTGTGGGTTTGTTTAAAAAGATATTCTCTACAAAATCCACGTCAGAATTTTACGTAAAAATTGCCCCTTGACAGGTTATTTTTAGCCTCATCAAAAGCTATTTTTAGCCTTACCGGAAAAGTTGCCCGAACGTATCCGTGTTTATAGTGAGCAGTCTAGTTTTTTAGAATGAAATTCACTTAGACTGAATTCAAGACCAAATCGGTCTTGATTCACGATTTCATCAGAAGAACTGACACCGATTTGCATCAAGTGCATCCGGAGGTTGACTTAAACGCTTTAGAAGGCATAGAAAAACCACACTTCAGAATATTGAGCAATCTGGGTTGCTTGAAGCAGCCTCATTTCCCATCTCAACACAATGTATAGAATTTGTAATTGCTTTTGTAAAGCATTCCAACCCTATTGCACGAGAAATTCAATCAGTGGATGGATGAGTGGTATGCAGTCTCAAGCCAAAAGACATTGAGAAGTGCTTTGGTATTCCTCCAAATACAAACAATTTGGTCATATCAATGGAGGAATGTGAAAAGGCGTTCAATTCTGAAAGGGAAAAATGTCAGAGAAGAATGGCAGAAAGGTGGCTCAAGCATCAAAAGAATAACTTGTTGAAGAATGTAGGACGTGGAGAGTTTAGAGATGAATACACACTAATGATCACCCTACTCAACCATGTCACTAGTCAAGCAGATGCCAATAGGTTCCAGTCATGGATGTGTTACATCATGGCTCAACTGGTTAACATCAGGGAACACTATGACTGGGCTTCTATGATCAATGACATTCTCCACAAACAGATGACTAGTTTCTTGATTGCTCATGAATTCCACATGTGTTCATACCTCGTGTATCTGATAGCCTTGCAAGGCCAGTTTAGAGGGTTGAATACTGTGGGAGCTCTAGGTGCACAAAAGGTTCATCAATATTATTGCAGCTTGAATTCACACAATTAGAGTGACACTTAAGTGAGTGACTGAATCATTCTTAATGTACACAGTGAGGAATATAGATCATGAGTTACATGTACGTATTTCAGCAGAAGCCAAATTGGCGATGGTAGATTGGGCGGATTGGTTCATCCAGTTCCCTACTTTTACCTACATCCGCATGTATGGATACTTTGGTCATCAAGCAATGTTACCCCGTTATCCATTCGATAAGTGGGTATTCATGGAGTTTCTACAACAGTTGCATGAAGTCCATTCCTATTTGCACAATAAACGCAAGAAAACTGCCACTTTTCCTTTTCAGATGGGGATTTATAGGTGCAGCTCAGCATATGACGCCAAGGCTATGAGCCATGAGATGACGAGACTTAAGTATCTCATCGAAAGACGCTCATATGACCCTTGGGGTCACTTTTTAGCACGCCTTGGTGGCCGTTCTTCACATAAACTTTCCATAGAAGATTTTTGGTTTAACTGTGAAGACGAGTTCGAAGTGCGAAGGCGCAACTACAACAGGTTCACCCTTTCATAGATTGCTGACTTCTTGTCAGAGGATGTTGAAGGGTTATCAAATGATGATGGGGAAGTCGCATTTCCTCGATTTTTCAGAGGTCAAGTTGACACGCAACTGCTTCTAGCCGTTGATTGGTACGCTAAGGAAAGCACATCTCTTAAGGAAAGAACAAGCAAAGTTGTGAGGAACAACATACTTTACTTGCAAAGCAAGAGGATGAGCAAGGTAGTCATTCCAAACACAGAGCCACCACTGGTTACTACTTCACTACCTTTGACGTCAAGATCAAAACTCAGACAAAAGACATGGAGTAACCCTCCAGAAGGTTTCCAGGGTAGAAGAGTGTCAAAGCACTTGAAGGGAAAGACACCAGTTGTTGATATAAATCAGCAAGAACATGTGGAGATAGCCACAAATATAGTTGAGACAGTGCCAAAAACAGAAGTAGAGCCTCCCATATCGTCATCACTGCAGTAGTCTCCAATTTGCATCGACTTGGACCCAGACTCGCCACCACGTAGCATCTCAACATAATCTCACTCATCTGGAGTTCCTAGGACTAGCACCAATCCTTCTAGCGAGTTTAGTCGAGAATCTTCTTGGGTTGAGAATCAACATGGTAGGAAGAGGAGAATTCCATCCTACCAATTGGACTTTGCAAAATTTGATCATGTCTACCAAGACACGTCAGAGAAAAAAATAAAGAAGCAGGTTCATGTGGAAAGGAACGCTGACAATGAGATTGTCATTGAGACCACCGCACCACCAGAGGACAAAAACTTGGATGAAGTAGAGGTTGATGATTTCACCTTAGTAAAGGTCAACCTTGGTAAAAGCACATGCTAGGTTGATGTAGATCTCCTCGAGGTTGCAGTGGTAAGCATAAAGGAGAGAGTGATAAAAGATGGTGAAGATAGAGTAGCCCTCAAGGCTGAAAACCAGCAACTTCACCAATATATCTCCAACCTTATGCACAACACTGAAAATGTCACTGCCTTGCTCCCGCAGATGCTTGAGTTACCAGCAGAACAAAATCAACTAAGTTAGCTGGTTGTATATGGGAAGCTCCTGAAATACTGGGAAGAAGAGTTCGTCACAAGGGGCCATTTCATACTTTCAAAGTTATACCAGTTAAGGTACAATGCCTATGAGCTTTGCATACAGATTTAGGAGTTGGAGCAAGACATAGCAGTTGACAAACCACATAATGAGATCATGGTCTCTCACTTGAGGATGGCATTTGCCTTAGTCACTACAAAAGAAGATAAGGAAGCGCTTTTTACTTGGAGAGAACAACAAATCTTCAAGGTAAAAACACAAAACAATTTCTGCAGAATTGATCGAGAGCAGAGAAAAGGTGGCAAGTGCACTCAAGTTCGTAAGAACTTTCGTGTCGCAAGTCCCTTGCCGGTATCAACGTGAGGATGGTGAATACATCAAGCTCGCTAACGTGTATTCAGAGTTTCGAAAACTCATCTGTATCATTTTCAACAGAGATTCAATTGGTTGTAAGTTGAGTCAACTTGCAGCCATGTCAGCACAATTCGATGAGGTGGCCATGAGTGGAAGAGAACTGCAAAGTCAGATCACAGATGGTGAAGAGATGATGCGAAGACATCAAGTACTTCAGAGGAGTATCAGTGCTCCAGATGGTGAGGTAGTTAACAACTTGTTGGAGGAGTTGATTGCTCGTGATCATAGCTAGTGAACTACTAAGTTAGGACGTCCCACCTTTTCAAGATAGACATTAGACACAACAGTTAACTTGATGTTTCTTTCCAAGTTAACTCGCTGTTCTACCAATCATGCATGTCTATTTTCGAAATACCTATGTACATATGGAGTTCTAGTTTAGTTTAGAATCAGTTAACTTGTTGGCGTTTAAATTAGCACCTCTGGAGTGCTGATTGTAAACGTTCAGCTATTTCAAATGTTTTGCAACACTTCTTCGTTATTTAAAGAGGAGAAGTCCCTCTCTGCTGGGAGCAATGCGTAGGGAAGGGAAATGTCTAACTAGGTTCCTATCTTTTTATGCTTCAGCGGCAGGACACAAGGGTGCACAAACACAATGCGCCGTAGCTAAGCTTTTCTCTGGTTTCTGCAGATCTTAACTACGACTAACTAGCTTTTATCTATCCAATACCTTCAAGATGAACAGAGCATGAGGGTAAAGGAGCGGGAATGGAATGGTTGGATCACTTGAATTCCACCGAATCTCGAGGAGGATATGTGAGACTCACGAACTCTCGAGGTATAGGGATAGGGTTGAGGGTACAAGCAAGCAGCTCTTGCTGCAGTAAACTAGATCCAGAGATCTGCCAAGGAAGGAGGGACGCTCTATAGAGGTATGAGCTTAGAAATGGTTTACTAGAGTATGAGAATCGATGCCTTGGCCAACGGAAAGCAGCTAAGGAGGAGGGACTCTCCGAGAGGTATAGCTTGGAAGTCAACACATTAAACAACATCAAGCGACAACTGTCAATAACAAATATCCAAGGAGGAGGGACTCCTATCCGAGGAGGGAAATGAGACAACAAGCTATTAAACACAGGACGTAGACATAACTCAAATAAGATGATCAAAATGCAAGCGCCTTCTGATATTCTTCTTCAATGCTTTATCAACGAACTACAAAAGTTGGGAAAGCAAAGGCACGAAATCATGCACAATTACAATCATCCAACGAACTCTCATCCAAGAGTGAACAAATATTCGCTTTCAAAGTGTTAGCAACAATGGCGCAGCAATTTTGCATAGCAAGTAAAGGTTAAACAAATAATGAGCCCAAGGCTCTTATTTATAGAACTCAAAGGAGTGGGCAACCCCAAAATCTCGCAGGTTAACAATGAAGTTCTTGCCAATCAATTAGCAAGATTTATTCTAAATAGAACAAAGCGGTTAGCGGAAAGCTACTTGATTGGCGAGAAAGTCAACTAAAGAAGTGTGGAAACTACTTGATTGGTGAAAGCAATAAGGTGAACAAGTAAAGTCTCCTCCAAAATAGACATCCACGAGTGGAGATTTCGCACAAATGCATTGAAGTCAATTAAATCCTTAATTAGTGGGATCGACAATGCATGATTTGCAGAAGTGGAGTTAAGCTTTGAAAGAAGCATCAAGTTAACTCCAACTACATTTAATAACATCTCGAGTTGACTTGGAAAGAAGCGTCAAGTCAACTCAAGTCTCATGAATGCCACTTGGAGTGTGTATGGCGTCCTTTTCTGGTGCATTTATAACTCGCCATTAATCAACAGTGTCTCAATCCATTGATTGACCTCATCAGCTTCTGGGGAGTTAATGCTCCGTAGGATGATGGCGTGGCGTCGGAGCATGACCTCACCCGTTGTGAGCTGATTTCCGAAGTCAATGCATTGAGATGCTGCCTCTTCTAACTTGGTTGATAAAGCTGCTACCTTAGCCAGCTTACAACCCTCTGGATCGTCAAGAAAGGTGCTGCGGATGACATCCCTGACCTGGTTCTGTACAGTCACCAACTCGACGTATTCTCCTCCCTCACGCTGATATTCCATGCAAGGGAAAGATATTACCAACATTCTTGCGAAGTTGATAATAGTGGCAACCACCCTTCTGTAATCAATCATCTCTACTGAATGAGCGTCGTAGGCTTTCACCTTGTACGCTAATTGTTCCTTCCAAGAAAAAAGATGTTGCTTGTTTTCCTCAGAGTATACTGATTGATATGCTAATTGCAAATCTGCAATTGTACTTTCGTCTTCAAGCCTCTTTTCTGCAATCCTTTGTTCCGACTACTGGATCTCCACACGAAGTTCATGTGCTCTATCCCGTAACTGGTATAGGTTAGCCAGTACGCATCCACCCTTGAGAACAAACTCTTCCACCTGATTCCTCAAGTGTTTGCCGAATGTTAACAATTGCCGATGATTTTGTTCGGCGGGGAGATCTAGTAGGCCTGCCGGTAGGGCTGAGACGTTGGGTGTGCCATGTATCAAGCTGGTGATGTAAGACCTCAGTTTCTGATTTTCAGCCTTTAAGGCTGCCTTTTCTTTACCATCCTTGGCCATCCTTTCTTGTGCGCTCACCGAAGCTATTCCGAGAAGGTCTGCCTCCACCTGTCGTGTAGTCTTCCCGAGGTTAAGTTGAGACAAAGTGTAGTCTTCTACTTGAACCTCGTGTATGCTTTTCTCTACTGGTGGAGCGGCAGTCTCTATGATGATCTCACATTCTGCATTCCTTTCTATGTGAACTTGCTTCTTTAACTTCTTCGCCGACGTGTCTTGTGGGGCGTGGTCGAATTCGGTAAAGTCAAGCTCATATGAGGGTTTTTCCCTCTTCCTTCCTAGGAAACCTTCGAGCCAAATAGAATCTCGGCGAACTTCACTAGGAGGGACGTGAGGCCCTTGAACGCTAGATGTGTGAGAATGTGCTGGAGTAATGTCTCTCGGTGGCGACTCCAAGTCGATGAGGACCTGTTATTGTGTCACGGTGATATAGGCGGCTCGTT
Organism: Sequoia sempervirens; assembly: GCA_007258455.2. NCBI lineage: Eukaryota > Viridiplantae > Streptophyta > Pinopsida > Cupressales > Cupressaceae > Sequoia > Sequoia sempervirens. Next base: position 156,487 of record VDFB02229836.1, read on the forward strand.
TCCATGGCAGACACTGCTAGTTCTGGCTGCTTCTCTTTTGTTGTTATACGCCATTGGTTGACCGGTTCTTCAACAACTACTGCTGTTGGTTCCTCTGTGATAACTTCTGCTGAATCAGGGGTAGCAGTCTCTACTCTTTGTTCTGGGGCAGCAATACCCGTGATTGTTTCAGGACTATGTGTGGCTTTCTCCACTGGTGTCCTCTGTGTTCTAGGTTTTGACATCCTCATCCCTTGGGGAGGATTGCACCATTGCTTTTGTCTAGGTTTCCTTCTTGAGGTGGAAGGTGGTGTAGACTGAACCTGTGGCGGCTCTGTTCTGTGAGGTATCACCTTCCTTGATTTCTTGTTGTCGAGATAGAGTTGGCTATTTCTAACCACTCTTCTCGTTCTTTCTTCTATAGATGTATCCTCTTTGGCATACCAATCCACTCTCGGGAGTGGTTGGGAGTCAACTGAATCTGCGAAGAATGTGGGGAGAATGACTTCCCCTTCATCATCTGACAGGCCCTCAATGTCTGCTGACATGAAATCAGCAATCTGTGGGAGTCTGAATCTGCTGTAGTTCCTTCTTCGCACTTCATACTCGTCTTTACAATTCACCCAATAATCTTCTATAGAAGACTTATGTGACGAGTGTTGCTCGAGGTGTGCTGCATAGAGTCCTCTGGGATCATAGGAT
>VDFB02229837.1:0-16805 GCA_007258455.2 Sequoia sempervirens
CTGTAATTGTAGACTCATTATCTAGGTCTGTTGTTGTTGCACACACTGCTCTATAGGATCTACAATTGCTTGCCTCTTGCGAGGCATCATATACTCCTCTAAAGTTGCACCTGACCCATTGGCTACATGTAGTCCTCCACCTCCATACCCATCATCATCATCACTGCTATCATCATCATCACTGTTGTCCTCCTCATCACCACTACCCTCGACATCCTCCGCCTCCTCCTCACCAACCTCCTCTCTCCTCCATCGGCGATGATGTACAATGACAACCTCCTCCTCAGTAGGTAATGGTGTTGTCTCATCGAGAATGATAATACATGGAAATGGATGTAGCACGAGATACTCTGCATAGTTGGTTGTAACCGATGGCTCAACAATATCTAGACAGATCTCCCAAACAAGAGGTTGTAGAGCCTGAAACTCCTACACAACAACATCATATGATAGACCAAGCCCCCAATTTGTAGAATCTAACTGTCAATGAGCATAATGGGCAACACCTTGGAGAATGCCCTAAACAATACCATACTAACAGAGCACTTGTCTAAGCAAAAATCTCTCCAAAATCCAATGAGTCTGACCAATCAGAATAAACAACTGATAGAAAAGTGGAAAATGAACATCATCATCATCCTAGTGCTCACAATCTAAATATGGATGCCATGTCACAGTCTCCATATCTGCCAATACTCTGCACCAATGATCTAACTTACCCAGTCTAGGTTGAGTAAGTCTACCTACGTATATATGAACATAAGGCTGCCTGGCGGGTCACTGCCTCACCATCACTAGGTGCATGACAACAATATGCTCCCATGCCCACACCTGTAGTAGAGTAACTCTAGCTGGTAAACTCCAACCTCCAGTTTAAACGGTTGAATGCAAGTCATGATATAGATGGGCAAGAATACACATGCCCCAAGCATATCTCGTCCCATGCACAATCATGCTCTCCAACACATGGCCCCAACCAACAACAAATCCCTTTGAACTACAATCAGGACAAAGGAACCCTCTAATGAATCCAACATGTACTGTAGGAAAAGTGGCATATGCATCTACCATCTCATGCTACGAAATCCAATATGCAACAATGGTATCATCCTGAAACACTTTCCAAAGAGCACCAGTCTTGCCCTGCTCTGATAAATTATAGACAACAATATCACCGACAACAGGTATCTGAAGAATCCACTAGACATCCTCAGGGGTGACGGTGATTTCGCCAGTAGGTAGGTGGAAGGTATTATACTCGCTATGCCACCTCTCTATTAGGGCTACCAAGAGACCCCGATTAATCCTAATCTAGGGCGTATCCAATAAGGAGGCCAATCCACAACGTGTAATAAATCCCATCTCAGGTTGTGCAAGTTGTGGTATCAAATCAAAAGTCTAAGGAAATTGCTCTCTACAATAGGAGTTTGATGAGGTATATCATCGCGAAATATTGAAGTGGGTCAGCATCAGAACATCAGGCAATCGATATCAATTATTGATGGTGAATAAACGATCAATGTCAATCATTGGTGGTAACCGCCAGTCATCAGACATATCAATCGAAACATCCGGACGCTTTGCTTTACCTTGATGAGGGTTGAACGTAAATGCGCGATGAGGTCATTGGCGAAATGCATTATCAAACCAACGGCTGACACGATAAAAAATTAAAAAAATAAAGGAAAAATTTGACGAACTTTATCAATTTGACTTGGAAGCGCTAAAATAGAGTTTCTATGTGCCACAATATCAGAAGTTCCATTAAAACACTTAAAAGCACTAAAACGGGCGCTCAAAGTGCTAAATCATTAAATGTGCCATTTCATCAGTCAAAAGCACTATTTCAGGCGGTCAAAGCTCCATTTCATCAGAAGTGCTATTATATTGGGTCGATGCGCTAATTTATTGGGTCGATGCGCTAAATTAATAAAAGCGCTAAAACAGACGTCAAAAGCACTAAAATTCATATTGAAGGTGCTAAAACTTCAAAAGCGCTAAAATAATCTACCTAAGCACTACAGTATCTAGCCTAAGTGCTATAACAGATGTCCAAAGTGCTACATCGGCATGCAAAAGTGCTAAAAGAAATGTAAAATTTAAAATATGAAAAATGCACAAAAACTGAGAAATGCATGTAAAACAAGGGGGTTAATGGGTACGTACTGGAGGTCCGTAGGTGGCTGGGCAGTTGTGTCGTCGCACGTGCTCGAACTGGTGAATGTGGTAAGGGATTGGCATCTTGCTCAAATTTTCTCTCTCACAAATTTTACAAGCTCAAATTGCACAAATGAGTTTGAAAATGACCTTTTTAACCTTTTATAGGTTATTTAAGATGGGATTTTTGTGGGATTAATTTTTTTTTTTAAAAGAAGATTAATTCAAATTCATCACAGGGGCAATTTCTACATTATTTATTAGGAGATAAATTATTTCGATATCAAATCTTCATCAAATCATCAAAAAAATCATAAAAAATTGAATAATTCTGAAAAAATTCAATTTTTTTTTAAAAAAAATCATCAATTTATCTCTCGAGGGGGCATATATTTATCATCACTTGAAAATCCATTCAGGGGCATACTAAAAAAATTTCATTGATATTGACAACAACAACAAAATTTTCTTTGAAGCAATGCATAAATGTTAAAATCTGAGAAATAGATTACAACCTAGAATCGAATTGAAAGAGATAGATCAAATAAACTGTAAAATGCAAATAAAATGAGCAACATAACAGTGATACTGAGAGAAAACTGATGTGAAGTGCTCCAAGTCAAAATAGCATTACTATCTCCAACTATCAAATGAATAAAAATATAAGCTAGGTAGCATGCTTATATAGACTAGAGAGAGGGAGGAGGTGGCAACACCAACCAATGAGGAGCAACCATCTATCGTACTAAAGATAGTAAAGTATCTTCCCAAGATAGCAAATGGATGCTCATATGTAGGAAGGTGACACCTCATAATCCTCTCACCTAATTAAAAATGCTTTATTAACCTAAGCAAGCTTAAATAAATGTGTAGTAAAAACCTTATAATAAGGAATAAAAAACCTACGCTAACACCCCCCCTTAAGCATAGCTTAGGTGGGTACAGAGATGGGTCCCGACAAATCAAGCTTGATGAGGTACCCATGTACAATGAAATCCCCCCCAAAGAGAAGTAGCCCTCCCCCACAAAAGAGAGGATGCCCCGTAGAATAAAGAGAGAAAGAAAGGAGCTAAGAAGCCCCCTAAAAGGAGATCCAATGGTAGATGCTCGAAACTGGATGTAGAAGATGGTCCACGATCATCACACAACCAAAGGTGTATGCACACTTTCTTCCCACTCCTAAAAGGAATATGTAGGAAGAACATGCAAGATGAATGAAGTCTTTGAAGTTGACTCAATTATTCCCATGTCGATGCTGAAAACTACCACAAGCAAATCAGGTGTTCTAGGCCACACTGCTTAAGATGACAAATCAGAATCTCCTAGAGATTGATATAGAGCATAACCAAAAGAATTAAGTATCTCCTCTGAAGATATCTTCTCCAAATGATGATCCAAAGTATCCACACTCATGTCAAACTGTAGGAAATGATCATGTAGAGAATGAAGAGGAGGGTCAAAGTGTTTCCTCACAACATCTGAAGAAAAGTTTACTTCATTATAGAGAAGATGAATATCATCAATGGTGTCCTCCAAATCTGCAATATGTGTCTCCATAAACAAGTTTGAAATACTTGTCAAGAGATCATCCCAAGCTGAATCTAAAAGACAATGAATGTCCTGCTGCAAAGAATCACTGGAAACTTTCAAAGAAGCAACATTGGAATATGAAGTAGCAATAGTAGATGGTGATGGGGTATCAATGAATGTCAACCATATAAACTGATCATCCAATGAAGATATTTCCACTTGAGAAGAGGTATCATGAATCTTAGTAGGTGCTTGGTCATCTAAGGAAGCATCACTTTCAGATGGAGATTCAATGTCTCCATACAACTGTTGGATGATGGTCTATGCAGTGAAAGGGCACTCAATATGCTCAATGTGATGTAGAATATCCTCAGATATAGTAAGACATATTATTCCATAGACCATGTCATTATTGTTAAACCATGCATTCTTCTTATCATAGTTGTTTGGCTCAGGAACAAGTCCAAGGAGATAGGGTAGTAGATCTTGCTCAAGGCATTGATCCTTTATCCCTTTCTTCCAAGAAAAATAGTTCTCTGAATTTAGCCTTACAATAGATTTGTAAAATTCATTACTAATATCCATGATTAAACCCCAATAGTGGAACTTTATCTCAGTTCATGATTACAAATTTTTTGTATAATCCCCCCAAGATTGATACAAAAATTCACTTTAAATGAATGCAAAATAAAGACATCAAGAGACACCTCCCCTTTTTCACTTAATCAAAGAACCCCCCCAAGAAAATTTGATTTGGCACTTTATATTTAGTGCGTTTACAATTACCACCAACAAGAAATACTGAGTGGACTTGATCTCAATTCTATTACAGATCCTCAAAAGGAGCATATGCTGAAAATACAACTTAGGCACAATACCCAGTAAAATAAACAACACCACTGCAAGATACACGAAAAAAAATTCACTTTCAAAAAAAGAATCACCTCAATCCGAAGTTTTATGCAAAAGTTATGCCTCTTCAAAGTTCCCAAAACAAGGATTGCGCAGTGTCACGACTGAGAATCTGTAATTTCTGAAACAATTCTGCATCCAAATCAAAAAATGACTACACTAGTGCATAGAGCATGAAAAAATAGCCAAGATCAAAAAACATTTCTTGAAAAATGGAGTTCGTATGAGCAAGAACGGAGCATTTGAAAACTGTCTTCAAATTTGAAACTGCCAATGGAGAGGGGTATGGCTGAAGCTTTCTAAGCTCGTTTCTGCAAAATATACACACTGCATGAAAAAAAAAATACTTAGATGGTTTTTTTTATGCAGCGAACAAAACCCAGATGGAGTTTTTCTTGTAGATGTACAAAAGATGTAGCTCTAGTGTAAAATAGACGCCTTTAGCAACAAAAAATGACCCCAACAACCAAAAAATGACATGCAAAGGTTGAATCAGCTACCTAAAACATGAAAAGGCATGCTGGAACCTGCAATGTTGATTAAAAATTCAAGATATGCAAGTCGGTTGACAGAAACAAGATTACTGGATCTTCATAAATCCTTTCCGATTCTCCAGATTGTTAAATAAAACGCAAGAGAAGAGTATACAGGATTTTACAAGATCTCTATAAAGAATCTAACCTTACAAAACTTGCTATGATACCATGTTAAAATCTGAGAAACAGATTACAACCCAGAATCGAATTGAAAGAGATAGATCAAATAAACTGTAAAATGCAAATAAAATGAGCAACATAATAGTGATACTGAGAGAAAACTGATGTGAAGTGCTCCAAGGAAAAATAGCATCAGATTACTATCTCCAACTATCGAATGAATAAAAATACAAGCTAGGTAGCATGCTTATATAGACTAGAGAGAGGGAGGAGGTGGCAACACCGACCAATGAGGAGCAACCATCTATCATACTAAAGATAGTAAAGTATCTTCCCAAGATAGCAAATGGATGCTCATATGTAGGAAGGTGACACCTCATAATCCTCTCACCTAATTAAACATGCTTTATTAACCTAAGCAAGCTTAAATAAATGTGTAGGGAAAACCTTATAATAAGGAATAAAAAACCTATGCTAACAGTAAACACATCACTTCAAAGAGGGGCAAAATATATACACCTAAAAATGGTTTGGATAATCTAATTAATTAAATATGACTTATTTGATTAATTAACAATAAATTCATCTACTATTAAATAAATAGAAATATTTATTTATAGTTCATTCTTCTAAATTATTCAATCTTAATTAAATAAGCAGATTCAATAGTTTGTATTATTTAATTATCATATCCCTTTTTATTAAATAAGCAAATGTCAAAGATTTGTTTCATTTAATTAAATATCTCCTTTTTTTATTAAATTTGAATGAATCAATTTACTCAAAAAAAGGAAAATTTTCCTCTTCACTCACCTACCAAATTAGATATAAACCATCTAATTTAATTCAACTAGCATTCACGGGAAAGTTGTGGAGACAAACTTGCAGGTAATCCTCTTCAATCTCTTTCCTCTGATTCTTCCTATCATCTGGCCTAATGTTTTCATGGGGAGAAACCATTCCCATGATCAACTCAAGGTTCTCCATCTTTTACCATTGAATCCTCCAGATCAAATCTAGACCTTTTTTGTGTTGTCCCATCACAAATTGCTACCGCAAATCTATATATACAACCTTCCTCTACAGGAAATGGATCTGAATCCCATCTTTGTGCAAACTTACTCAACAAGAATAGCAATCAAGCAATCAAGCATCTTAGCAATAGCAATATCACTTAGCAATAGCATCAATAGAATCAATATCATGGTTGCATCGTAGATCACTGTAGCTTCTTTTATCATATTCATGTTAGCATAGATTACAATAGCTTCATCATATCATCTAGCAATCATCATATAGGATTAGATTATTACATTTAGCAACATCTCATTCTCTAGATTGGCATTTTAATAGTCACAATGCTTACCAAATCTGAGAGCCCCATGACTTAATAAATCTTTAGAGATAGAGAACAATATGACGCTTTCAGTAGATTCTTGCTTTAAATTAGTTTAATTTCTCTTGAATCTTTGATATAATGTCTTATTAAGAAGTTTTCTTAGTTATTTTACTTCATACTTATTTCACACTTACAAATACTATCAAGAATTATCATCTCTTATAGTTGGGAAAAACTTGTAAGTGGCCATTGCATTTTGAGTTCATTTTAGTGTAGAAGTTGTTGGTTAGGGTCAAGAAAATTTGTTGTAACAACTGGTTATTATCTTCTATCAAATGTAGGATTTTTTGTTCTCGAAACAGTCCCTGAACACTTAGAAAATATATTGCAAAATGTTGTCTCTATCTCATAAATATCCTTGAGTAGTTTCTTATGTGAGTCAAAAGAATTTGAGCAACAAACTGAGTCACTGCCACAATTTTGAATGCCCAGGAAAAACATGTTCCCTATACTCTATTACAAACTTAATAATATTGCCTCACATTGTTCTTTCTATCATTGAAAGTCTTTGTCCAAAGATCATTGTAACTACTGGGTAATTGTGGCAAGTAAATATTTGAATTGTTGTTAATGATTCTTAATCAGTTTTACACTTAGAAAATTATCATTTCAACTTACTATTATTGATATCCAGTTAGTTCTGTTCGCAGCCTATGCATTACAAGAGTCTCTTGTGTAAACATTGGTTTTATGGAATTATAGCAGGTTGTGGTCTTATGTTAACACTTAGAATACGTAAATATATTGAAATACAATGAAATCTTGGTGTATGAAGTCCTATCATTTCCTATTTGTGATATTTATTATATGCCAGTAGTTGCATGTGTTGATTTTAAAATTTCTCGCGCATAAATCATCAAATCAGTCGGTTCGAAAAAGATCGTCAGGCAAAGATAAAGACAAAGTGTCGAAAGACAAATCGAGGAAGGTCGAAGGATCGACGTCAAAATCAAAGTCAGTCGGGCGATCGAAAGGATCGAAAAATCGTCAGATCCGGACAGATAAATCAGACGGTTCAGATCAGGATCCGGCAAATCGGTCAGGATCAGATCAGTCGAATCGATCAGATCGATCGTTCAGATCAGGGCGAGATCAGGATCAGGGCAAACCGATCAGATCCGGATCAATCGAAGGAAGAGAGAGCGAAAAAGAGAGGAGGGAGAAAGAGAAAATTAGAGAGAGGAGGGAGGGTGGGAGAGAGAGGTGTGTGTGTGTGTGTGAGAGAGAGAGATAAATATGGATAGGTAGAGAGGTAGTTCTTGAGGGAGAGAATTTTATTTTCTATGTGAATTTGAGAATTTTCTCTTGTATCAATTTAAGTAAGTCAACATGTATGACAACAATATACTTGTGTGAAGGAGATTTAATTTCTTCTACAAGTTTCAATTATTTTGATGCTAACTTAATTTTTCTAGTTTCACCCCTTGATACTATGGACATGAGTGATGCATCATGAAATAGGTCTAGCACCTATGATTTGTGGGTACCCTATAGTAGTAAAATTTATAATATAGCTTGTCTTCAATTCTTGGGCAATATCTATAGGTTGATGCATGTAGGAAGAAGGCTTCATTTTTTGTAGCTAAGTGGTGAGCGTAGCTATGGTTCAAGGGAGATCAACTCCTTTAATATGTTTTTATTTAATAAAGGTAAGTTGTAGTAGTTTCTCCATGGCCTTGTGCTATAGATCTTGATGCAATGTATGAGTATGTCCCCAGTTCCTAGCCCTTACTATCACATATTTCCCCCTCTTGTTTGATCATATGGGGCCTTGATTCCTAATATACTTTGTTTTTGAGAGTTTTAAAACTCCATGGAACCTAAGGGACCCCTCCTTTTGTATCCCTTGATCCCTAACCCCTTAGAGCTTAGACCTCTAAGAGGACCCCAAAATTTTGTGCCATGTTGTTGGTGCCAAGTGCACCTTTATTCTAGAACCTTGTAGTCCTCTACCCTCCAATCCCCATGGCCCCCCTTCCATAGTCCCTTTTGTTCTAGTCCATGTCCTTTTCCTCCCATGTTCCAATATTTCCTTGGACCTTATCACTATGCTCTTTGGTCTTAATCCTTGTTTCCTCTCTAGTATTACAATTGATTCCTCTCAGGTTCCCCTTGTCCCCAACTTCCCAAGTTCATGGTCCCTCCTAGGACTTGGCCCCTGGCCTTCCCCTTTTTCTAATCCCTAGTGTCAAGTGCCTCTTGATGTCCAAATTTAACTTTTTCAGTTATCATCCCTTCCCTAAAGCCTAGACCTCTAGGAGAATCTTGTATTTTTTCTCTTGCTTCTATTTCCTTATTTCATCCCACCTCTTGGTTCCCATTAGAAAATTTCCTCTATTTCTCACAATCAAATTTGTAAAATTACCTTGCACTTTTTTGTACCTAGTTCCAAGCTCCCTCCTAGACTTGAAAACTTGTTGATTTTTATATTCCACTTCTAGAAACCTTAATATGATTTTTCACCTACCTCCACAACTTTTCCATCACTCAATTCATACCAGATTTGGCCTTGCAACCATTTGTTCCTCCATTCCTAGTTGAGGTATAGCTATTTTTCCTAATGGCACAATTTCACATAGAGATCTAATTGAAAATTTGTGAAGGATGGTCATGTTTCCATTAATGAGGGTTGTTTAACTTTTAGCCACCCTCTTTGACTTGCAAGAGATATATACTGGTTGTTTTGGTTGTTCCATGGACTTGGACAACCATTGCATGTGACATCCACAAGTTCCATCTCCTCTAAAGTTCCCACAAGTAGGTGGATGCTAGAAATGAAAATTTATAAGTACCAACTCATTTTACATTTAAACAGTGGGTTGTTGATCCAATTTTTTCATCTCAAGTATCTCAAGTTGGTTCTAAGGCATTGAATGTTGCATGTATGAGAATGAAATGAAGGAATACATTTGGTGAAGAGTAGGAAGGGTTTGTAACAAACATCTTCATTTACTGGTATGTCTAAATGAATGTTTGTAATGGTTCAAGGAAAAGTATAGTTTTATCTATGTATTTTCTCTCACCATGTTTGCTAGTGAGATTGTAAAAGAGGTTAGATAAAGAGTGATATCTTTTAATGCATTGCAAATACTATATAATGGTCTTCCCACTTTTGCATATGGGTTGTAGTTTTAAGATGGATTATTAAATATGTCCATCACATGCAATGTAATATTTTATTTGTATACAAATGAAGTATAATTTTGTTAATATTTTAGTTGATGGAATCTATTTTCTCTTTATTGTTTATGACATTTTTGTTCAATGGAGCAAGCAATAATCCAAATTGGCGAGGGTTCAATCATCCATTATTTTAATCACATACATCCTTGTTAGCAATAGGAGTAGAGTAGAAGTAGATTACCATATACATGTTCATAATTTGGTGTTGTGAACTAGAGAATTGTCTTATGTAAACCCCAAACAACTAAATAATAAGAGATCATGTCCATTATGTTTGTAGCTTACCATTGCATAAGAAATATAAAATGAAATCATCGAAAGGGATTGCAATACTGTTGTTATCCATATGTGCATGTGCAAAGTGTTGTTAGTTATATAGAGGTTATATGCAATTAATTGTCTTTGATCTAGTGAAAATAGTTGTGGTCAAGTGTGCATTAGGTGTAGATGTTGATTTTTGTTGTCATGTTATATATTTTTGATGTACAAGCCTATTAAGAACACTTCTAAGAATCACTCCCAAGTTTAAGTTTATCCCAAAGTGCAGGAGAGACTTCCCACTCTCATCATTACCTCATCAATCATATGTAGTCTATTGATGAAATCTCTTTTTACCTTGTTGATGATACATCCCTAACCTTAAAGGTGAGGGATGTTCTAAGATTGGGCCTATGTTTTTGGGAAGTAACACATTCAATAGGTTCTACATCTCTATGTGGGATAGTACACTCCGTTATTGGTGGCTAGCCATTACCAGTCTTGAATGTTGTAGAGCCTATAGCCTTCATGTATACCTACATGTATAGCTTTGAAAAGGCTAAAAATGTTCTAGGATAGTGCATGTTTCAAGCATGGACAGGATGGTATGCATCAAAAAATCCTTTAGTACTTATTATATCACAATGAATATGCATAATCCACATAGTTTTGGAGTCATTCAATCTTCAAAGGATTTAAAATTTTGCATCTTGTTGGATCACCACAAATGCCCAAAATATACATGTAACTTTCAAATTTCCTCAATGTTTACAACTTTTACTTATTGGGTTATCATAATTTTCCAAATATGGTTTAAATCTCTTAAATATTTAGGGAATTTGAAGTTTTAAGACATGTTGAATCGTTGTAGATGTACGAAGGAGATGGGTTTAAAATGTCAAATCACTTCAATAATAGTGTATTTGAACAATTATAACTTTGAAATCACTTCAATAATAGTGTATTTAAACAATTATAACTTTCTAAATGTTCCAAATGCAAAGGTGTTTGAATATCCTAAATCGACAGGGCTATTGAAACTTTCAAACTTGTTGGGACACTGTAAATGTGCAAAATCCAGGTGGGTATGAATCTCTTCAATCTTTTGGGTATTTAAATGTTTGAGGCCTTGATGGGCTTGAGGTATTGCACATGTTCTGTACAAAGATGAATTTGATTTTTTTCAATCTCTAGGTCTTTTGAATATTTGAAATTTGTTGGGGGGCTGCAAATGTACCGAAGGCAGGTAGGTTTGAATCTCTTCAATCTTTGGAGATTTTGAAAGGTTTAAATTTTTTGACATTGTTTGTATGTAGGGCATATGTCTAGACATCTCTTGTACTTTGTTTATTTACAATATTTGGGGCTTGTTCAGTCATAAGAAGATTTACAAGAGTTCATTCTCTACTTATGTTATGGTATTCTTAAGTTTCATTGCTTGTCTAAGTTTAATTTTCTTATCTTACATTTTTCAACTTTTGTTCAGGGTGTGGTAGAAGAGTTCACAGTAGAAACCAGTAAAAATCAGTGAAATATCTCCTACTTTGTTTCTATTTGAGGTTTTTTCAGTCATTTTTTCACTTAATTTCTTCTTTATATGGCTTAGGTATTGCTTACACATATTTATGGGCTCCTTTAAAATTTACAATGCTAGCCCCATCTTAAATTTTTGATCAAATGATTTTAATTAATAAAATCATAAAATTAACTCACAGGGAAGCCTTTATTTAATGGATTTGAATAATAAATTCAATGGATTCTTCAACACTTCTGAAATACTTAACTTGAAATTCTTGTCAACCTCACCTGCTAGCTTGTCCTACTCATTCCAATAGTACATCATTTTCAAGAAGCTTCTCTAACGATGTCTAAGTTGTGTGGGGATGTTGATTGTTTGGAGATTGGATGGGTCCAAATAGTGCTATAGGTTCCATGGTGTGCCCCATTCTTCATGTTATATTTTTCCACACTTGTAGAAAATGACATTTCTGATATTTTTTCAAAGTGAGCATTATCAATTGATTTCTTCTCTAATCAAATGATTTTGAATGGGGAACACTGGAGTTTTAATGGAGACTGTGTGGAAGGCTTTTGAAGGTTGTGCTATTTTTTGTTTTTCCAAATTAGAAACCCAACATATGTCTTCCTTGAATTTATAAGTTGCTTCATAGCTCTCTTTGTACTTCATCTCACTTTATGCTTTTTGTTCATTTGTTTTGTGAAACAAACCTCAGATCTATCTTAGATAGTGAGGTTTTAGTTATTCTATCCAAGGTTTGAGTTCTCTATTTTCCCTGGATGCCAATGCATCCTTTAGAATCTAGCACACCACATTGGCGTCCTAATACCACGGTGTCGTCTGTTGGCCAAGAGCTCCTCCTTTTGAAGCAAGAATTTGGAAACCTTTCTCTCTTAGATTCTGAAGCAATCTTTTAGGATAATTGATCTGTGTATGGTTTCTTTGCAATTTCTTCATTCAACAATATTTGAGGTGGTTAAGGGTGGTTCGCTCCCTCGGATTCTCTTGAGAACAAAGAGACTCATGAGCAATGAATCCAAAGTCAAAAATCATCAGATCCGGATCCGTCTTTCCGCGAAACGATCCGAAAGACATCCGGACAGGATCAGACGATCAGATCGATCGATCGGCGATCAGTCAGGCAAATCAGATCAAAATCGATCAGCGGACATCGGGATAAAATCAATCAGGATCAGATCAGACAGGGCGATCAGAACACCGGATCAATCAGACGACCGATAACATCAGAATGAGGAGAGGAGGGGAAGGTGAGAGTGATAGAGAAGAAGAGAGAGAGATTTGGATAGGTAGAGAGGTAGTTCTTGAGCTCAAGGGAGAGAGAGATAGATAAAGATATGGAGATAGTGAGAGAGAGGTTTAGAGTATAAGAGAAACAATGAGTGAGATAGATAGATAGATAGAGAGAGATGATACAACTTGCTAATTACTAAAATCTGACCTCCTGATTATTGAAATTTGACATGCTGATTACTGAAACTTGACTAAGTCTAAAAAATTATAAGATCTTCCAAAAAATAGTATTTACATTATAACTTTAAAAGATTCAAAACCACTCTCAAACATCCTGAAACTATATACCTGAAATATAACTTAAAGTATAAGAAAGTAAATGTCCATATGTAAATGTCAACTTATAAGTATAACTTAAAATATAAGAATGTAAATGCCCATATGTAAATGTCAACTTATACTTGAATGTTTATTTAATGTATATAGTTTCTTTGGTAGAGAATGAGAAAAACAAAGACAGAGAAAAAAGAAAGAGTTCAACAAAATGCATTATAAAATGTCATGCTTCATATTTGGCAAGCATCAAATGAGTTTCATTGTGAAATACCAAGCCTTAGGCTCAGTCATCTGAGCCATTTGGCAAGTGCCAAATTTGGCACTCGCCAAAAGGTCATTTGGGGTAAAAAATAAAAGTGGTATCTTTTTTGTGTCATAGATTTGTGCACATATGCAGATGATAGTTATATGCTTTAGTTGGAGTCTTTTATGTGGTTCCAACATATCAATGATGATGGTGTTGAGTAGAAACACATGTGCCAAGTTGGAGCCTAGTTTTTTTATCAACTTAATAGTGTGATTGATCTTGAGGAATTCCAATTTGGGGTGCAATATGATGTCCTTACTTGTGTGAAGTAGGGTTGTAATTATATATAATTTTATTTGCTATGTGAATTTGAGAATTTTCTTTTATCTCAATTCAAATAAGTCAACATTTATGACAACAATATACTCATGTGTGAAGGAGATTTAATTTCTTTTGCAGGTTTCAATTATTTTGATGCTAACTTAATTTTTCAAGTTTCACCCCTTGCTACTATGGACATGAGTGATGCATCATGAAATAGGTCTAGCGCCTATTTTTTGTGGGTAGCCTATAGTAATAAAATTTATTGTGTAGTTTGTCTTCACTTCTTGGGAAATATCTATTAGGTTGATGCATGTAGGAAGAAGGCTTAATTTGTTTTAGCTAAGTGGTGAGTGTAGCTATGGCTCAAGGGAGATCAACTCCTTTAGTATGTTTTTCTTTAATAAAGGTAAGTTGTTGTAGTAGTTTCTCCATGGCCTTGTGCCATAGATCTTGATGCAAGGTATGAGTATGTCCCTAGTACCTAGCCCTTGATACCACATATTTCCCCCTCTTGTTTGATCATATGGGGTCTTGATTCCTACTATGCTTTGTTTTTGAGAGTTCTAAAACTCCATGGAACCTAAGGGACTCATCTTTTTGTATCCCTTGGTCCCTAACCCCTTAGATCCTATACCTCTAAGAGGATCCCAAACTTTTGCACCATGTTGTTGGTGCCAATTCCACATTTATTCTTGAACCTTGCAATCCTCTACCCTCCAATCCCCATGGCACCCCTTCCATCATCCCCTTTGTTCTAGTCCATGTCCTTTTCCTCCCATGCTTCATTATTTTCTTGGACCTTATCACTATTCTCTTTGGTCTTGATCCTTGTTTCCTCTCTAGTCTTGCAATTGATTTTCCCCTTGAGTTCCCCTTGTCCCCAATTTCCCAAGTTCATGGTCCCTCCTAGGACCTAGCCCCTAGCTTTCCCCTTTTTCTAATCCCTAGTGTTAGGTGCCTCTTGATGTCCAAATTTAACTTTTTTAGTTATCATGCCTTCCCTAAATCCTATACCTCTAGGAGTATCTTGTAATTTTTCTCTTGAATCCATTTCCCTATTTCATCCCACCTCTTGGTTCCCATTAGAAAATTTCCTCTATTTCTCACCATCAAATTTGTAGAATTACCTTGCACTTTTGGACCTAGTTCCAATGTCATGTCCCCTTCTCAGTGACATCTCTCAAACGACAGGATTGGCCTATCATACGACCCTCGTAGGCCGATGGACTGGATAGAGGGTCACTTCGGAGCTTGGCTCAGCTTCAGTCAGCAGGGATTGATCAGTTGTCTTTCGTTCTGGCTCAATCGGAGACTATTTGCAGAATTGCTATTTTTAGCAGTTCCTGGCAGGCAGTGTGGGACCACTGCTATTTTTAGCAGTATGGCTGTGGCGGCATCAGGAATCACTTCAGAGTTCGTCAGCATCAGACGGATCGATCATCGGGTTAGAAACGAGGGAGATATTAATATTTGATCGTATTGATTAAATATTAATTAATTAACGTTTATAATATAAAGTTATAATTTAATATTATAACTTAAGTGTTTATTCCTTGAGGGGTGCGCCATCATGAAAAGGGGGCCAGTTTGACATTTAAATATTATTTAAATATTCAGTGGAGAACTATGGAGAATTGAGAATATTAAAATATGAATATTTCATTAAAACCCTATTTTCAAGCAAATCGCACTTTTGAGTGTATTTGAGGTTTTTGCATTGGGAAGTGAGCCAATTATGAGATTATTGAGTTTTGATATTGATCAATTTTGGTCTGAGCCTGAGACTTAGGGTTTCACGTTCGATTCCTTGGAGAACGAGCCATCTCCAGCGGAAAGCAATTCAGAGAGTGTGCAATATCACTTGATTTATTGCCTACAGAGGTTTTCTTACTCAGAGAAAACTACAGAGCTTCAGAGATTATTATTTGTCAGAGATTTCTTCAGTTGTTTGTGTCCAGAGCATATCTATACCTTAAGGCGCCCACCCCAGAGTCATTTGCATGGAATTTTGGTGAAGCCGTACAGCATTAAATGTTGTTTCTGACAGGCCGTACCTTCTTGTCAGGCCGTACCTATGCAGAAACACGTGTTTCTTTCCTTGTGAGAAACGCCTTTCAGATAAGCTTCAAATTTGCATCATTGGAGGCGCCCACAGTGCTGGAGTCATACTTGATCATCAGATATCAGGAGAAGGAGAACATTTATTTCTGCCGTACTATTTTGTACCTTCAGCCGTACCAGTAAAAACAGGTTCTTTTCACAATAAAAATCATCATTTCTTATTGCATGTCAGATAAAGCATATTGTTTTGAACTATCGTGAATAGAAGATGAACGCCTTTAATCTTACTTGTAATTTCTATGCTCAATAGACATTTAGCAATTTTTTAAGAATTTATTTCAATTTTTTGGTAAAGCCGTACTATTCATTATTGCATTGAAAACACAAAAAATCACAAAACTTCAGAAAACGTCAGAAAACCTAAAAATATCAGTCAGAGCAGAACAGGGGGAAACCTAGGGTTTCTACAGTGGTATCAGAGCTTGATCCTGCCATCCTAGGGTTTGGCCATCACATGCAGCCAGAGGAATTTGATACATACAGATATTACACACGCAGACGTGCCTTGATTGAAAGGCAACGCAGTTTGAGTAGGCAGCCGGAAATCATGGCTGATAGGAATGATAGGGCTGAGAGAACAGATATACCTCGGACAGATATCCCTCAGAACAACCGAGATCGGGATGATGCTGAGGTCTTACTCACACTCAGAGATCTTCTTGCAGGACAACGTCGATCTGACGATGTATTATAGCAGGTAGCACATGCACTACAGAGATTAGGGACTTTGAGGAGACCGTCACCACATCGTGACGATGACAGGAGTGATGCTGGGTCACGGAGAGCACCTAGGACAGTGTCACGGACAGCTGATAGGCCTACAAGGCCTACGTTCACGAGACAGGAGCCCAATGCGGTTTATGCGGAGGAGGATGGGATGATTTGTTTCTTGATAACCTTGGCAGCAAGCGA
>VDFB02229838.1:0-15955 GCA_007258455.2 Sequoia sempervirens
AGTGAGGTGATCAAGCTCAACAACAAATATTACTTGGGACTCGACTATATTTTGGAAATCATTCACACAGCTCAACATACTAGAGGCAAGGGAGTTCAAGCGGGAAGACCCTACAACTATTATTTTATCGGGTAAGTTCATAGAAACCCTATGTAGCAAGTGTATAAGAACTGAATTTGCTTCTACAAGTAGACACTTGAAGAAATCAAGTAGGAGTAAATTCGTCATCATGCCACCCAAAAGAAGTCAACTTGTGAGTAAAAAGGAAGATTCCATGGTTTCTAAAAGAGAGAAGAGGTCCTTGCAACAATCCATTTTAGATGTGTTACCTAATTCTGTAAACAAAGGATTCAAAAAGGTGTTTAGAGATAAAGCCCATGGATGTAGAGAACCAATTATCCCTATCTCAGGGTGGGATCTGTTTTGGTACTTCTATGAAAAAAGGGATGACAAGATTCCAGTTTCAAATCCTTAGACCTTAGATTTGGCCAAATTGATAGTCCCAAATGTCTTTGCAAATGTTGAGTTTATTAAAGTATTGGCACAATATTATCACTTGGCTAGCAAGACTATAAGAATTCCAGATGGTCCACCATTAGTGGTGTTGACTAAAGAAGCGATTATAGAGTGTTTTATGTTAAACAAGCAAGCTATCACTAAGATCGATTTGGACATAAGTGAGGAGGATTATAGGAGATTGAGAAAAACCTATAGGAGTGATGAATTTCCTCTACACATGAAAAGGGGTGTAAGCAATAGAAGGATACCTATCTCTCCCTCCCAAATTGAGCCATTTTCCACATAAGACTTCCAAGTATGACTTTGCTGCTGAAATTGAGAAAGGGCTACATGAGGGATTTTTGCAAGTAAGAGAGAACTTAGCTACCATCACTTTTAGGAAATACTCTCTATTGTGTCATTTAATATTGTACCAAAATGGAAACAGATGGACTAATTTAATGTGTTTGGGAATGATTGATGATGAAGGGAATAGGTTTCTTGTACAAAACTGGTGTTACATCTGGGATAGTAGATGTAAAAATAGTGATTATGTAATATTTCATGATGATTTCGTAATAAAGGTCATGGACAATCTTGGTCATATTTCACTAAGATTTCCTAATAAAATCATGCAAGTAGTAAGACCTTTAGCATTGAAGCCAGAGCAAGGACACACTCACAATTTCGGTCATTGGTTCTTCTTAGCAGACCAAATAGTAATAAGGGTCTAATGGTTCAACCGAACCATATGGTTCGGTTGAACCCATGGTTCGCCCGAACCCAAAACCCTAAATGGGAAAAAACATTATTTAATTAGGTTCGGTCGAACCTGGGTTCGACCGAACCCATTTGCATATGACAAAAAAAACAAAGGCTATCATTTTATTTTGACTGTCACTTTCTACATGATGCCCTAACAAAAACTCAGCGTATAATTTTTTAATAAAGTAAAAAGGTACATCAAGATTATTGTTGGGTGGTTTATCAAAAACCATACACCAATGATCCCAAAAGTTATCTAGTATGCCCCTATGCGTGTACCATTTTATAGAAAGTTTTGGTTTGTTAACATTAACTGGCAAACTAGTGCTGGGGCTAATAAATAAAGAGTCTATTTGGGCTTTTGTTATTTGGAGATTTTTCACATCATCATAAAATAATCCACATGCATAATATTCCCTCATGGTTTCTCACCACGAATGAAAGGCATTATGTTGGGTGGAGAGGGTTTCTACATTTGTAATTATTCCTGTCAATGTGGTTGACATACGGGATAATCGAGGGATTTTCTTATAAACATCACAAATGCCCCTCAATTGCTCCAATTTTTCACGAATTAAGTCTTCAATTGATGGATGTGGAGGTGGTGGAACATTTGGCATTTTTGCATTTTGATTCTCAGCTGGTGGATTTTCATTCTCAACCGGTGGAATTTGTGCATTCTCATTCTCAACAGCCATAATGCCTAATTAAAGTTAAAAAATAATTAATCTAATTAAAATTAAACAATATAAATGAAAATATTATAAAAATACCCTAGTTTTTAAAAAAAATCCAAAAAAACCCTACTTTTTAACAAAATCTATAAAATTCTCTAATTTTTAATACAAATACATAAGCAACACACTATTTTTAAATCAAAATCCATTAAAAGATTCATTTTTTTTTTTTTATCAAAATCCATTCTAAACTCAATTTTTTCATAAAAATTCAATCAAAAACCCTATTTTGAAAAAAATCTACAAAAAACCATTTTTTTAATCAAAATCCATTCTAAACTCAATTTTTTCATAAAAATTCAATCAAAAACCCTATTTTGAAAAAAAATCCACAAAAAACTAATTGAAATAATCCAAATCTAATTCAAAATTGAATCAAAGCAAATAAAAATCTAAAATCTTACCTTTTCAAATCGGATATTGCGAAATCGGATATCCATTACTGAAGAACCTCACTGTATATGCTACAGTGTTATTGACTGTCAAATGATTTTAAAACAGCCACAAAATTTGTATATATATACTTTTTACAAATCGGAAATCCGATTTGGATCGGATATCCGATTTGGTGATTGGTGTTTGCTTTGGTGGTGTGTACTGACACCCAAGCCTAAAAAAAGTCAACATGGTATTTTCGTGTTTTTGGGTCGATGAAAGACGTGTTTTTTTCCTCATTGCCACTTTTTGGTCTGCCATGATCCTACACATACCCTTAAAGCAACATGAATTCTGTTCCATATAATTTTTTTCTAAGGCTCATTACCTTCGATAGCTCTAATGATCCATTTATCTACTAAACATATCCCCTATGTTTTTGGGTCTATTAACCCCAAGCCTCCTTTTCATTTGGGTTGAATGCAATGATTCTAAGAAGTGGCAGTAAAGCCAATATTACCATCTCATTTAGTCCATAAGAACTATCGAATAATTTTAAACAAGTCCTCACAAATTTTATTGGAAGGCATCCAACAAGATGAGTAGTAAACATGAGTGGCTAGGAAAATTTTGTTAGCAACTTGGATTTTTCTAGCTAAAGAAAGGATCTTGTTCCCCCAATTAGAAAGTTTAGATTTAACTCTATTAAGATACCAATTCCACATACTAGAAAGAGGAACCCCAAAACCAAATGGTATCTGAAGATATCTCATAATTTCCCCATGTTTAATATGTTTCCATTCTCGAGGTATCCAATGAGGGATAGGCCCAACCCGAATCATCAATAATTATATTTTATCATGAGCAATCCTAGATCTTGAAACAATACAATACAATTCCAAAATATCCATCGTGTTGGAGATATCTTTTTTAGAATTTTGTAAAAATAACAAGCTATCATCAACATAATGAGAATTAATGACAACATCATTTTGATGGATGGATATTCCAAAAATGATCATTTTAGAAGCACTTTGAAGCATATAACCCAAAGCATTAGTTGTAAGCACATAGAGATATGGAGCTAAGGGACATCTTTATTGAATAGATCCCTCTAAGGGGAATGGGTTAATCACCATATTAACATTCACATCTTGAAACCACATTCGAATGTGAGCTCGAATTTTAGGCCTAAACCCCAACCATTGAAGCATGCTAAGGATAAAGTTCTATCAAATCCTATCATAAGCCTGATCAAAATCAAGTTTGATAAGAATAGTGTTTTGACTAGTTTTTTGAGCCCTTTCACAAGTTTCCCAAGCCAAAATCAGATTGTCAAGAATATATTTTCCAATAATAAAACCTGTTTGTTCAACTCAAACCATTCCTTGTACCACAGGTTTAACCTGAATATCAAGGGATTTTGCTATAATTTTATAGGTGTTAAGAAGTGTGATGCGACACCAACCAGAGATAGTATCCTCCTCCTTTCCTTTGGGAAGAAGCTTGATTATTACACCATTAATTGATGGGCCTAAAGATCTTTTATCAAATGCCTCTAGATATAAGCAACAAAAATATTCCTTAATATGATGCCACATAGCTCGATAAAATTCCACAGGGATCCCATTGCTTCTCGGAAATTTATAAGGGGCCATAGAAAAAAGAGCATTTTCCAACCCTTCTATAGAAATGATTCTATCAAGATATCGACTATAATCAACATCTATTTGGGTAGGAATATAAACTCTAACCATATCCTCAAGGGCACTTTAAATATCCTGCCATGCACAATGTTAATACATTTTCAAGCTTAAGGGCTCATCCAAGAGCTTGTGTAGAATTTGATCTAAATAATCCATTACCTGAAAACATTAAACTTATTGGTCCTAGTTTTGAACTTGACTATCCAATAGTGTATCTGAATAAACCTAATGCTTGTTTCTATTATCGAAAGGAAGGTCATGTTTGATTTGTGAGTGTCCTATCAGAAGGAGCAAACTGGTTCATCCACCTCAAACCTCTCTAAGTAGTCAGTCCTTCCTGCGTCCCACACTTGCTACTGATACTATGCCCCCATCCTCTCCCAATCCTTGTATTTATTTTGATGTTTCTAATGAATCTCCCCCTTCTTATAAAGACATAGTTATGACTGATGGTTAGAGATTGGTTAGAAAGAGAAAAGAACCACCGTCCCTTCCCCTACTCCCATCCCTCACCTTTCTCCCCATGAAACCACTTCTCCTTCTCTTTCTTCACCTATTCCATATATTCATGAATGTTCTTCTCCCTCTTGTCATTCCTCTCCCCCTTGTCATGCCTCTCCCCATCCTCTTTTTTGTGATTACTTTCATTCTCATCATAGAACTAGGTCTCCTTCTACCTCCAATGATCATCATTGCAAGGAAAATGAGCTTACTCTTGATAAAAGTTTCAACGTGTTGGCTCATGGTGATGATTCTTCTAATCAACATCATGAATTTTAAACTCCTTTCATGGAATGTCAGAGGGATTTCTCTCCCTCGTGAAGCCACATAAGTGGTTTACACTTTTGAAGAGGAAGGAAATTTCAAAATTTTCCCATTCCTCATATCAAATGGGTTCGGCCGAACCCTAAGGTTCGACCGAACCATTTAGTTGGTTCGGCCGAACCAACTAAATCCCCTATTAAAAAATCATACTAGAGTGGGTTCGGCCGAACCCATTTAGTATGGCTAAAACAAAAAACACATTCATTTAATTGCTTTTTTTAATTGTATGTGTTGGTGGTTCGGCCGAACATGGGTTCGGTCGAACCCTAGTTCGACCGAACCCTTCCAAGATGTTCGACCGAACACTTGTTCGGCCGAACCCCTCTTTTTTCATCCTTGGTTCCTAAGGCACCAGAATTGTTGAAAATTTTGCGTTTCGAAGCTCAATTTCAGAATGAAAATGGAGAAGATCTCAAAAACCCAACTAGTATCGGGTTCCCCTCAAAACGAGCTATCCAACGAATATAATTTTAGTATGTTTTGATTATTATTATCTATTTTTTTTAAGTTTTATTAAATATAGGTTTTCACTAAAACAAAACTCTCTATTCTACAAGTGGAAAAAATAGAAGATTATCAAAAAAAATTTTGAAAAATATGAGTGCACCAGATATTGGAGTCCTTGATCCAACAAAAAAAAAAGAATTTCTACATACAAAGTTATGCTATAATGTGTTATGTCTGAATTGTAATTGATTTGACTTTAAAACTTGATTAAAGAAAAAATATTCAATAAAAAACTATCTAACTAAGTGGAAGCACTAGATATCGAGCTACAAATCTAAATTTGAAAGAATTGAATTTTATCTTTCAAGGAAAAAATTTATGCTATATATGGTAAGCGCACTTTTTAAAAATGCTGTTTTTGAAAAAAACCAATTTTCGTGGGAGATGGAAAAAGAAGTGCAATCTGATTCCAAAAATTGAAAAAATATTTTTAGAATCTACAGACAAAATATGACAAGACTCTAGTTTGCATCATCTTCAAATTCCTTACTTTAATCGCTATAGGTGCCCGAATGTGGAGATTGTGTTAAAAAAAAAAAATATCGTTGTCCAGGCCAAAAAAGTGTAAAACCACTATTGTGGGATCACCCCAATCGTAATATAAAGTTAAGGAGTTAGTTGCAAAATGGAAGCTTTATGTTTTATTTCTTCAAGTTAAACTCAGTAGCATTAGACTTGAAGCTTGCTTATGTAATGTTAGGAAAGATTCCTTTTTTGGATACATTCATTCAGATGGCAAAGGTGGTGCTATAATTAGGATTTCATTATAAGGGTCTCAAAGTTTGTCATTGATAAGGGTGAAGACCCCTCCCACAATTGTGTTTGGGTTCTTACCATCATCAATGGTCATCTCATTGGATTTTATTCTATATATGCTTCCAAATTCTCTAAAGATTGAATCCTTCTTTGGGACTAGATGGCCAATAATTTACCCAATGTAGATTAGATTTTAGGTGGGGACTTTAACATGGTTGAACATTCTGAAGACCGTAGTTGGAATAAACTGATAAATCTCTTCATGGTCATTCTACTAATGAATGTAAGGCTTTGAGTGATAAAATTCAACATCTTAAACATGGTGGTGCTCTTCCTTGTGTTGATGTGCCTACTTCTAATTTATATTGATTTTCCTCCTATCACGTTGCTCATCACTCTGTGGCTTTAGTAGCTTTATGTGTCTTGCTCATTGCCATTCATAGTGGGAAAATTTTATGTACAACCATATCTATCTTGGCAGCAACATGATAGTTCTTGGTGGTTGTCTTTGTCTCTATGATTGGGGGGCAAGGATAACTAGTTTTTTGAGGTGTGCATTCTTTTCAAGGATGACCTCTTCCTCTTTTTCTACTTAAAATACCAACATAGAAAGTATGTTGACATTTTAAGTGGGGGGTATATTGTCCCCCGTTCATTGTTTGGATGTTCCCTTCTTAGTGATGATGGCATATATCTCCTAGGAAGAGTGACCTTTCAATTAACATTATTTTATTGACATTGGCAGTATTTCATTTTGGCATTTTTACATTTCTTGTTTAGGATAGCATATTGATCATGTTGTGGTTTAATACAATGGGAGCTTGTAGACCCAGTGCGACTTTCTCATTGTATGGTGAGAGCGTAGATAGGAGCATAAATTTCTCACTTAGCCATATTTTTTTAAGCCCCTATGAGCATATTTTTCCAAAGGCCACCAGAGCATAACACAATTTGCTTGCCTATGGAGCCTTGGAATTTTTCCAAAGGCCACCTAATAACACAATTTTCTTTCTTATGGAGCCTTTGTGTTGGATGGATGTGGCATAATACAAATTTTTTAGTCCATCTTTCTTTTCTCTCTACTTTAACTTTAACATTGTATGTTTGTGTATCTTATCTTGCTGCCGCATATCATACATCTTTTGTGTAATCCTTTGTGCTTATGTTGGTTTTCCATAGGATCTTGATCTTGGGGGCTTGTCTACCTCCTTGATCTTTGCCATCTTATCCAACTAACATTGGTGCACTTGGACCCCTCTTGATGCATATTTGTCTAGTTTAGTGTGAGTTTGATGTAAGGTCATCCTCTCACTAAAGTGGGGGCTAAATGTAGTGTAGAATAATGTATCCCTTTACATTTTCTCACTTTTTTGGGCCCTCCTTGTTAAAATGGACTTATTAATGCCTTAATTTAGTGTTGTAAAATTTATTTATTTACACTTTCACACTTATTTAGGGATCCCTTAATTAATTGAGCTTAATTATGCTTTAATTGGCCCTTTAATTCATTTACAATCCCATTAAATTACATTTTCTGAAGGGGAAACCCAACATTCATTAATGCCTAAACATAACACTTTTCATTGAGCAATGTGTGTTCCAGGAATTAGGGTCTGGGACCCATTTTACCATGGGTGAATGGGTCCTCCCTAGGACTTGGAACCCATTTTTAAAACATGTTTTGGCAGTATTTTTTCATCCTAAATTTGAATTTCAAATGTCAGCTTGTAATGTTTGAATTTCAAGAAATTAAGGATAAGTGTCTGTAAATACAAGGTTATTTCATCAATTTAAGTAATCTAGAAAAAGGTGAACTTAACAAGAGCCAAGATTATTGTCAAGAACATTCAAGAGTAGATTTCTTCATCATTTGTTGCAACATTTAATATCTCAAGCATCATGTTAAGGCTATGTTCAATCATGCATGTTTTTGGAGCTAACATTGTGATGTAGATTTCAAGATTCAACCCAAGCATTCAAGTCGAAGTTTCAAAGCAAGATTCAAGTATCAAGATCCACATCCATTGAAGCCATTTCATGCAAGATCTACATCTGGATTTTAGTCTTTTCAAGGTTTATTCAAGGGTTTGGTGAGTTGTAACGTTCGTTGAGTTATTCATTCATCATTCCTTTCATGCTATTTCATTTCATTTCAAGGTTTAATTACCGAAATGGGTTTTGACCAAGGAAAACCCCCATTTACCCAAAAACAAACATTTCCCCCCTCTCTTTGTGTGTTTCAGATTTATAGGTTGAAGATCTCAAACGTGAAAAATTGTAAATTTGCGTTTGTTGTCACCTTTGTTGTCATCTCACAAAAATTCATATCTTGGATTCATTTATGATTGTTTGAATGTGAAACTTGAAGGATCTAGAAGTGAAAACATAGGAGCAGAGGACCCAAAAATCAATTTTGGAAAGGTGAACCTAGACCCATTTTCCCATGGGAAAATGAGTCCCAAGAAAGCTTGCAAAAACACCATTTTATGATGGGTGCACAACATTTATCTTTCCCATATTTTCCAGAAAGTTTGTTGTTTCTCTTAGTTTTATGCTTAATCTTCAAGATCCAAGTGATAGAAATTGTATTTTGGAGTTGATTTTCTATTTTTAGTTTTTCTCCCCAAATTGTTGTTTGACCTTGACCGTCCTCCTTCAGTCATAAGGGAATTTAAATATTCACACTTTAAGTTGATTCACCTAAGGGTTTATAATCATTTCATTGTGTGGATCTCATTTCCTAATGAAATAAGAGAAGGAGGACCCCATTTTTTCAGTTTGGATCCACTTTTCCATTTTGGGAAACCTAGCAACCTATTTTTCTATGTTTTCTCATAGTATAAATACATTGCACTCAAATAAAATCCCATATATAGGGTACATAAAGACATAATCAACAAGATAGGTTCTACAATATATTGCATAACCATGAAACAAACAATCTGAAACAAACTCCACAACATATTCAAAACACTCTTTTCCCAACATAGTAAATAAACTAATGTATCCTTTCCAACATAAAGAAAAAGGTATATAAACTAGCAATGACTATATAAGCTCCAATTGATTAAACTCCTTCCTAGTATGAATCCTCAAAATTGATTGACACCTCCTCCAAGATTCACTTGAATATCCTCCTCTAAATTTCCTCTAAATCTCATAATAATGTGCAAATATAAAATACCAAAGTAACTCTCAACTCACAGTAAAACTACATCAAGATAATAAAAAAGATAAGTGTGTAGAATTTGGTAGAATGGGAACCTCTATTTATACTTTTGTGAGCAATCGAAGGTTACAAACAAGTAAGTATTTCCACCTTTCTTCCTCATGCAACTACTCACTCAGAGGTTTGCAACACATGACAATTCTAAAGTTGAGTATTTGGGACAACAAACTCAAAACATGTTTCCTAATTCAAATTCCATTGTAATATGTTGCCAAGTTTACACTTGACCGAGTCTAAAGACTTATTTACAAGCTTATTCGAATCCATAGACTTCTTTTACATTACAACATCTACCAAATATGGTGCCACCTCTATGTTTTGACGCCACCTTCACAGGCATGACCTGCTGACTTATTCTTTGTTTCAAACAACATTCACTTCCCTACTTAAGCTCTTAACACAACTACAAAATTCATACGTGCCATGCTTTAATGTTTGAATTGGTCATGTTTTACTTTATGCACTGGATTAACTACCACTTAAAGTCCCACTTTAAGCTTCATGCACCCCATGGTAAATTATATACTTTGCTAGGTTTCCTGTTGATCGTTGGTTTTTCTTCTGTCCACTTAGATTTTGGGAGTGCCCTCTTTCTGTGTTGGTAGATTGGCTCTAGTTTTTTCCCCTGTTGGGTGCTATTGAGGTTTTGGGTGTTGTTTCTTCTCTGTCCTGTCATTGCAGTGGCTTGTCTAGGACTTCTCTGGGGCATGTGGCTGGGTTAAGGTTAGGGACTCTGGATCTGGAACAATTGTTTCATTTGGTGGTCTCTCCCTTGCCCAACGTGTTTCCTTTTGTCCTTTTCTTTACCTTCTTTGGTCATGTGGGGTCTGATGATGCCTATTGCCTCCTATGCTTTGCCATTGGGGTGTTGGTTGGTTTATTTTTCTCTCCCATTTTCTTGTCTCTTGTTGCTCTCTTGGTGGTTGGTGGGATTGGGGTGGTGTTTAGTTGCAGTGTTTGTGGCTGCAGTGATGGACTTGTTTCAGACCCTTTTGGGGTCTAGTTGCTGGTAGGATCTTTTCCTGTGTTTGTGGTTGAGTGTTCTAGGCTTCATCAACTTACTCTTTGGTCGCTCGTGGTCATCATATTGTTGGGAATGAAGGTTTGTGTGGTCATATTTGTTCCAGAGAGATGGGGGTTTGTTGCTCGTGTGGTGTAGATTGGTCTGTGCTGGTGGATTGGAGCTGCTAGTTTCTTGCTCCTTTGGAAGTCTTGTTCTCTCTCAAAACCTAGGCAGGGTTGAGGTATAAGAGTATTGATGATGCTAGTTTTGTTCTTACTTTCTTCCTATTTCCTCATGTTGTGACTTATATTGAGGTGGAGGCTATGGTTCTGGTTAAAAGTAATGATCTCCTTCGCATGGCCCCCTCTCTGGCTTCTCCTTTAGAGGTGGTGCTATCTCTTATTGAGGTGGAGATGGGTTTTGCTAGAGGGGCTTGGTAGTGCTACTGTGGGATTTTGGATGCTTTCCTTTCGGCTGTGCTATCTTACTCCTTTATTGAGGTAGAGTGTTCTAGAAGGATGGTTTGTTTTGGGTGCTCTTGCTACCTTGTTTCTTTTCTCGTTCCTAGATCCTAATGAGGTGTGATCTGTGGTCGGGTTCTAGTTTCTCTACAACAACTTGTTCTTTTAGCCCTCCTTTGGTAAGAAGTTGTTAGGCACTTCTTTCCTAAAACGTGTTGAAGGTTTGTTGCAGTCCAACTATTGTAGGTGTTTGGTGGCCTAGTTGTTTTAGGAAGTCTCGTGGGCCTACAGTTTTATGGGTTGTTCCTGGTTCAATAGGATTGGTTTTTGTCCTATGTGCTTAGTTGCTGTACTGATTGTGGAGCTTGGTTTGGGTTGTTAGATTGTCTTTCACCTAGGACTACTGTTGGTTCTGTGTGTTCTATCTCTTCTGGTTTCTGCTGACCAGGTGTTGTTAGTGTCTCTGTTGTGCTACTGTGGTGTCTCTACAGTTCTGTTTCGTTGGACAAGTTTGATACTTTTCTATTTGGAAGTGTTCTTCTCTTAGCTCTGTAAAAGGTTCTTGGTCCTTTCAAAATCTTGCTTACCTTATCAAGAACATTACACATATACATATTAATATATATATAGTGCATATACATATATATGTAATTTTATTTCAATATCTTTATAAAATACTCATACATACAATCCCATCAATCGACATATATACATGGGATGCATATATATACATACATATATATGTCAAAGTAGTCCACTTGGTATTCCCATGCATATGGGTGATCCATTCATGAGCATGCATAGGTACGTCTACCTATGTATACTCATGTATGTATCCACTCACATGTATGAGTCTACCACATCTACATGTACACATATACGTATATATACATGTTCTTATGCATATATCTCATCGATACCACAATAAGCATACAAGGAAAGACAAACACAAGACATTAAGACTTAATCACAATTCTCAATCACAACATTCACAACAAAGATTACTTACCTCTTCCCAAAACTGACTTGACTCTCTATGACCAATTAGGACATCGAGATGAGTGTGTGATTTCTCAGTTAGGCTCCTTAAGGGTTACCAGACCAAGTTCTTCTCCTAAGTGATACTTCTCCTCTCTTTTGGAGGATCGAACCTATTCCTGCACTCAACTTGGCACATCATAACCATAGTTATCTGAACACAACATAATCATATGCATCATACATTTCATAGTTTGAAACATTATAAAATATCAAAGTGCATCAATCATTCATTCATCATATTTCCATTCAAGATTCATTAAACATATTCAGATAAAGATTAATAAAACACATTCATGTAGAGATCCATAAAAATCATTTATTTATTTAATCAATTTAACCAAACAAGATAATAATAAATAAGTAATATTGCTTGGGGTGTAATAAATAAACAAAAAATATAGCTTAAAAGAACTTATAAAACTTTGTGTTTGATATCACGTAGTACCTATTTTGGTATAGAGAAATGGTTGTGACTTCAAATGAGCTTGCCAAGATGTCAAGGACTTAGTTTTGGTATTCTGACCACTACATGTAGTCAATAGGATGAAGGAAAATAAATTTTAAGTGTGTGCTTAAGCTAAAATGTATCTAGAAATTAAGAACACAGAGTTAAAATATTTTTTCTTAAAATCCTAGGTCTAAAAGGATCAATACCCTAATGTGTGTGGAGGAGGAAGAAGGGTGATAAAATCCCAAGGTATCAACTAGGAGAATACAACTACTAAAAGGGATTCATAATAAATATTAAAATAATAAAAATTTGGAGCATTAGAAAATATATGAGAAACTTAAAACATTGAAAGTTAAACCTTTCTCTTTTCCTCATTCCGTCTGTCTCCCCAGGATCACACACAAATATCTTTGCATGAATATTTGATTTTTCTTTGATTTCCTTTTACACATTTATTATAGTTAGTATTTATATACTCAGATTATCATGGCTATGCTTGATTTTTCATAACCATATTATCATGTTATAATGCTCAATTTTATCCCATTTTTTATGTTGCTTAATTTCTTTGCACCTTTTGGGTACACAAAAATTAAAAAATTACTAATTACACAATTATCTATGCACAACGTACAAGTTGACTCTAGGTATTGCTCTAGCTATTATGCTTCTAGTTGTGCTTATATCTTTTCTTTTTATATTTCAATATGATTTCTCATATAGATTCACATGCATACCAAAGTGTAGGAGAAACATATAGGTGAAAATTTCATTACTCTTACACTTTTCCCTCTCATTTTATGTCATGTTCTATGTGGAGGTCCTAAGTATATGGTTGTAGAACATTATTTTGTTTGATTTGGAACACTCATTAACCCTAGACTATTTTTACTACTCTAAATATCATTTTACCTTAGCTTAGATCACTCCCAAGTCTCATATTAATACTTTCTTTTGTTAATGCTAGGGAACCTTAATCCTCATGTTAGTTCTAATATTTTAAATTTATTTATCACTCATTTCAATACCACCCAAGTAACCTTGATCCTTAGTCAAGGGTGCTAAGGTGGCTTTGACCCTCTTATTTTCAAATCCAAGTTTATTGTGGCCTTAGGTTGACTCATCTTAATGTTACTAGTACCTATCAACAACTTGTGCACCTAAAAGTTCAATTTTTGCACCTAGGGCTTGTAGAAAAGGACATCACCTCAAGGTCATTTAGAGCATTGATCATCATCAATTTTCATGTATTAAAATACTTAAAATCATTTAAAGACTCTATCCTCACTTTGTCTTTGCATTAGTTGCAGTAATTACATTTAGTTCTTACACCCATATCAAACCCTAACTTTCATACACTTGGTCTATTAGTAAGGAATTGAATTCATTTTTTTTCAACCATTCATTACATCATTGTAACACACTTATCCAACTACCTATGCATTTATTGTATACACTAATTGGAACGTTTACAAACTTATCACAAAATTGTTAAATTGATTAATAGGGATAGAATGCAATAAGGAATTCTCAAGGATACTTGATTTGAAAATGGGTCATTTTGTACTCCTTTTCATGATTATGAATATTAAATAGTTTCTTTGATGCTAGAGCATGTGCATGGTGGAATGTGATAACAATGTGTAGTCTTTAGTTAATAGGAAAGTAATTAAAGGTGTTTTTTTTGGCTTTGTGAAAAATTCACTAGTAGGCATAAGCAACGGATGTGAATTCATTGCGGGGATCTCAAAATTGTCATAGTGATCCGGGTCTAGCTCAAAAACAATGATTTTGTTGTAGGCAAAAAAGTGCGTCCTTCGATATTCTAGTTTTCAAAAAATTATTTTCCTTCTCTTCCCTAGCAACTACTTTAGCTTCTAGAAGACTTGGTATGAATAAATATGTTGTTTTTGTTTTAGTTAAATGTATGTTTAGAGTGAATTGAGTTTTATAACTCAAGTTTTGGGAGTTGTAGTGAGAGTTTTGTTTTGATATTTATGATTTTTATGTGGTAAGAGGGCTAGTAAATAATTTTGGAGAGTTTTAATTGGTCTTAGGAGAACGTTTGCAAGCTCTTAAGAAAGTCTATGGATTGAAAATTACTTATAATAGCCATTTGGACTACTTAAGCGAGTGTTTGCTCAAAATTTCTAGAGTTTTTACCCATAAAAAAGTTTCACTAAGGTATGTTGGTTCTCCTTTCATGGTGTCAATCTCTCTATTATCTATTTTTTGCATTGTTTTAATATTGTTGCAAGTATTTCAATTATTTGTTTTCTCTCAAATAGTAACTCTAACAAATTGTGCATGTTGGTGAGTAATTGACTAGCCTAAGGAGCACCTTGGTAGTTTACATATCAATTATCCACTACCATAAGAAAATCTCAAGAGTGCTTCTTAGTACCATTACATTTTTGAAATTACAAGTACACAACAAGACAAACACCTTATATAGATATTGAGAATTTGAATGCTCAAACTTTAGGACCACACATAAGAATCAAGGTTGTACTCAAATGAAAATCAACTTCTTCACACAATCTTAAATTTCATGAAGCATATTCATCACAATCTTTTGTTGCTAAGTTTAGTGTCAATTTTTAAGTATCCATCTTTTGATACAACCAAATGAATCTCTCCAACTTTAAAACACATTTATTTTAATTTTATTTTTTTCAAGTAGTGCACGTTTGTGTTTTAAACTGTATATCTCTTTTTGCTTGACGTTTCAGATCACATTCAATGATCCATCATCAAAAAGAGGAGAATGTAGAATTGGAAAGCAAAAATAAACTTAAAAGAAAAAGAAACAAATTATATTGAAATTACAAATTTTAATTTTTTTCATTTTAATATGCTATTATTGAAATTAATAATTTTTTAAACTCTAATGTAGAAATATTGAAATTAGATCAATTATTTAAGCCTTCAAATATTTTTTTGGAAGGGTGTGTTTTCCTACTCTTCAACAACTAGACAGTACATTAAAATCACTCATTAACTTTTTCTAACTAGAATTCTTTGGGAATAAGACAGGAATCAAATCAGTCCGAAAAGGAATATTTAATAATAAGCAAACAAAGATTGGCGGTCCAAAACTTCTCGAGACGTTGCCATCGCCCAAAATGGAAGATTAAATCGCTGTACGTATTGAAAAGAGAGCGAAATTTAACACGAGACCTCGAGAAGCTTGTTAGTCAAGTTTCAATGTTGTGTTGTCACCAAAATAGAAGCCTTCACTAGCTGGCTTTTTCTTTAATTTTGGCCAAGTAGAATCCGCAAAAGGGATTCGGAAATGATTTCCATGTGAGCTCGCGGTTAGAATTCTGTTCCTTAAACTGGGCTTCAGAATTTTTTTTTTTTAAAAAGATTGGACGGCTGTGCTTCATCATTCCAATCGAGGCCCGCCCCACTTTTCTCTCTCCTTGACTATCGGGGGCCTCCTCCAGTGGAAAGAAACTCTACAAAACGCTTTCAGTCTTAGCAATAATTCCATCCACATGTACTGGTTGGTCTGAACATTGAAGCTCTTCTTATACTTTGCTGTATCCTCCAGTTGCAGCGCTTTTCATTCTCCTGCAATGGAGAGTCGTGGGAGTTC
>VDFB02229841.1:0-15066 GCA_007258455.2 Sequoia sempervirens
TTCTCTTAAATTGCTCAAAGTGAGTGCTTAATTTAAGAGAGTAAGGGTTCTATGAAGATTATGAATGAAACTCACCTTGAATGATGAATTATTTATAGATTTCTAGAATTATGATCAATGGTGAGGATGGAAAATAGTGATCAATGGATGAAATTGAATTGAAGATGAAGAAATGGTTCAAGAATTGATCAAGTGGTTGATAAGCCATGAGTCACGGATCAAGGACTAGATCAATGGTAAATAATCCATGAGACACTAAACAATATCCCATAATTTTAGGAATTATGTTGGAGATATTTTGAGTTGGAGGGAAGAATTCAAATTTGAAAAGGGAATATTCCATGAAGAATATTCTTTATGCAAGTTGGAGGGTTGGAGGAAAATTAGCTAATTAAACAATTCATGAAAATTATTTAATTGTTCAAGTTGAAAGAATTAAGAGTTTTAATTAAATAATTTGGAATTATTTAATCAAAGAGGGATTGTTAGCATTTAATTAAATAATTTGAACATTATTTAATCAAAAGGAGATGAATTAAATGATGAATTAATCAAATAAATTTAGTTATTTAATTAATAAGAGAATAAAATGAATTTAACTAAATAATTGGACATTATTTAATTAAATAGAGGAATTAGGTGAATTATGCTAGAAATGGTGTTAATAAGCGAAATTAGATGTGCTATATATATTCAGAACATTTTTAGGTGTCTACAATGTCCTATTTGATTTTTGAAACAAGTAAAACATACCAAATAGTGCTTATGTTCCTAAGGTGTTTTGATTTTGAAATGATAAACATTAAATAACCTTAAATACTAAGATGTACCATATAATCACATGAAAAGTGTATGAAGTAGGAATAATACACAAATGATGTTTGTGTTCATAAGGAATATTTCTTTTGAAATGATGCACATTAAATACCCTTATATAAAGACATAACATGCCATCACATGAAAAGTGTATATAGTAGGAATAATCTACAAATGATTCTTTTGTTCCCAAGGTGTCTTGCTTTTGAAATGATGTACATTAAATACCCTTAAATAATAAGACATAGCATGTAATCACATGAAAGGTGTATCAAGTAGGAATAATATCCAAATGATGCTTGGACTCCTAAGATGTCTTGATTTTGAAGTGGTGCATATTAAATAGCTTTAAATGTCAAGACATAGCATGTAATCACATGAAAAGTGTATCATGTAGGAATAATATGCAAATGATGCTTGGATTTGTTTTCAAAAAAAATACACATTAAATATCTTTAAATACTAACACATAGCATGTAATCACATAAAAGTGTATCTTGTAGAAATAATATGCAAATGATGCTTGGATTCTTAAGTTGTCTTTTTTTTAAAACAATATGCATTAAATATCTTTATATACTAAGATATAGATGCAATCACATGAAAAGTGTATTAAGTAGGGATAGTATGTTAATGATGCTTATATTCCTAAGGTGTCTTGTTTTTAAATGATGCATATTAGATATGTTCAAATAATAAGACATTGCATGTAATCACATGAAAAGTGTATAAGTTGGTTCATAATGATTTTGAAATAGGTGAGAGAAATTATTAATTTGAATTTTTAAATTGTAAGGGTCAATTGCTTGTGGTGTAGGATTGATCATGCATGCCTGTTGTTAATGAATGTATAAGTGTAAATATATTGCTAAGTGTAATAATTGTCTAATATATAACTCTATATAGACAAGAATATAATAAAATCAAATACATAAAACATATATAAATGAAGAGAAACAGTAGATGAAAGATAAAATCCAACTTTATATAATAATATACTATTTATCAATAAATAATTTTATTAAAATTTTCTATCAAAATAAAATGAAAACAAAATGAAATTCATTAATATACAAATTTCCCGATTATAAAATTATATATCATAATTTGATATTAAAAAAACCACTAACTATTTTACCACATAAATTCATCAAAATCATAAACCAATACTAAACATTATTTTTTCATACAATAAAAAAACTCTATCAAAATAAAACCTAATCTAACTGAAATTCATTGATACGAAAAGTTCACCATTACAAAAAATATATATATACAAGAAACACTGAACTATTTCGCCGCGTATAAATTCATCAAAATCATAAACCAATGCTAGACTTTCTTTTTCCATACAATAAGAAACCACCCAAAATCATAACAGAGTCCATATAAATCGAAAACATAGGCCATGAAAGGACCACATTCTACGAGCATATAAGGCAGCCAATGAGTGTGTAAGACACAGTGGCTATGCGCCTAGGACCTATTTAATGCATAACGTACCAAGGAAAACCTTGGAATCAAAACACACTATTTATTTTCGCCATTCCCTATTTGCAGTAAACAAGGAGACACCGTTTGGGTTGAAGCTGATCTCCTGTTTCAGACACGCTTCTGCAACAACAAGCGGCAAACAAGTTTCAGTTGGCCATATTTCATCTACTTCTTGGCAAATTCAAACTTTACCTCCTGCAATACATTATAGGCTTACCAAATAGAACTTGGTTTGGTGTAATAATTCTTTCAAGATGAATCCCTCCCCATCCACAGGGACTGGCTGGCCAGAGGGATAAAGCAGAACTGCATTGTCACCGAACAGAGCCTTCACATTTATACGCTCCATTGAGGCATCAAATGAAATACCAAATGAAATACCTGATTCTGCATACAATGTTTTTAAAGCATAAAAACCCCCTTTAAAGAAAAGAGTAGTACTAAATCTCTGTTTGTTAAATTATAACAGCACTATATTCTATAGATATCTTACACAAGGAATTCGGGTACTGTAATATAATGCCTCTACAGGTATGTGTTGGAATTTAAACCTAGCTGCCGGCCGTCTCCACAGGTTGTTACCCGCAATGTCGCCAATCAATAAAATAATCATCACGATACCTTGAGAGTCTACGTAACCTTTGTTTTATCTCAAGCTGCTTTGCCGTCACCTCCGGTAATGCCCTTAATGTCGCAATCAATAAAATATTCGCCAGCGACACGGCAGGGAGACTTAAGTATAGCGTTTGTGTTATCTTTAACCGCCCGGCTGTTTACCGGACGTCAACTTCTTAAGCTGCGCCCGATATTGCAATATGGGTTTTACGCATTCGCGATCTGCATGAGGAACTATCAAACGCCACCGTCGGGAAATCGGATCACGAAAGTTAATATTTAAGTTTCAACTAAGCGGCTGCATGATATGTCGCAATATGGGTTTTACCCATTCGCGATACAGCATGAGAACTATGGAAAAAACGCCGCCCTTGTCGGAAATATCACGGATCTGAGAAAGGATTAATATTTAAGTTTCAACTAACAGCTGCTTGCGAATATATCGCAATATGGGTTTTACCCATTGCGATACCGCGGGGAACTATGGAAAAAGCCGCCACCGTCAGGAAATATCCGGATACGAAAGGATTAATATTTAAGTTTTTATATTATGTAAAGGACATTGTATTAAATGTGTTTAGACGGGGGAAAAGTTAGTTAGGTGATTTTAAATTTAAATGTCATTTCGTTCTCTCTCATCCGTGAAAAACTTTCACGTGATTTTTTACCTATAGCATATATTTTGTAATTGTAATTTTTTTAATGAGAAGGTGAATGTGAATGTGAAGAAATAGAAAATTACGAGCAGAAGCTCTGTGTTGAAGAAATTAATATTATTTTATGTTTTAATTTTTACTGTGTGTGAACTCCTCTGCCTCTGGCCTTCACGTGGTATCAGAGCAAGTTCGATTATCAGAGTCAATTTTATCAAAGCAGATTATCTGGGTAAATTTCAAAAATGGCAGCAAGCACAAGCTTGACAAACCCACAAATTCCACAGTTTAATGGGAAGAATTATGAGTACTAGTCAATTACAATGAAAGCACTATTTAGCTCACAGGATATATGGGATTTAGTAGAGAATGGATTTGCAGAGCCAGCAGATGCAGTAGCATACAATGCTTTAACACAAGCAGAGAAAGACTTATTGAAAGACACAAGGAAGAAAGATTCAAAGGCTTTATTTTATCTGTTTCAAGCTGTACATGAGAGCATTTTTCCAAGGATTTCAGCAGCAACAAAGTCCAAACAAGCATGGGACATACTTCAAACAGCCTATCAAGGCATGGCAAAAGTTAAAACAGCAAAGCTACAAATGCTGAGAAGAGATTTTGAAACAATATGTATGAAGGACAATGAATCTATAGATTCATTCTACACCCAAGTCATTGGGGTGGTTAATCAAATTAGGTCTCATGGAGAGAATCTGGAAGATACCAGAGTTGTTGAAAAGATTTTAAGGAGTTTGCCCACAAAATTTCTACCGGTTGTAGTTGCTATAGAAGAGACAAAGGATCTCTCACAGTTCTCAGTTGATGAGCTGTATGCATCTCTAATTTCTCATGAACACAGGCTGAAAAGGTCAGCAGATACATCACTGGAGCATGCTTTCAAAACTCAGGCTTCAGTCAGTCAAGGAAGAGGTAGAGGTAGATCAAGAGGAAGAGGAAGAAACTCTTACAGAGGTGAAAGATACAGTGTATCAAGTTCAAGTGGAAGAGGCAGCAATCAAGGCTCAAGCCAAAACCCAACATAGAATTAGTTACAAAATCAGAGGTATGATAAATCTCAAGTCCAATGTCACTACTATAAAAAATATGGGCATTATATGAATGAGTGTAGAAAGAAGCAGTATGATAACAATAGACAAAATGCAAATTTTTCAAGAGAAGGTCAAAATCAGAATTCAGATAAGAGCACAATGTTTTTAGCTTGTAATGTTGCTCAAGCAAATGAAAAAGATGTATAGTTTTTAGATTCAGGCTGTAGCAATCATATGACAGGGAATCTAGAAATGTTTTCAAGTTTAGATGAGAATGTAAAGTCTGATGTTACATTGGGTAATGACAACAAAGTGTCAGTCAAGGGAAAAGGAGATGTCAATATTCTAACTAAACAGGGGGAGAAAAAATATATTTCAGATGTGTATTTTGTGTCTGGTCTGAAACATAACTTAATGAGTGTAGGGCAACTGGTTCAAAAAGGGTATAGAGTAACCTTCAAGAATGGTTTGTGCACAATTTTAGACAAATACCCAAGCAACCAACTTATTGCAAAAGTCAAAATGACAAACAACAGAATGTTTCACTTAAAGATAAGGCCAGATTTGAATATAAATTATGCTCAAGCACAACACTTAATGAATTCACAAAGTGGGTAGAGAAGAAACTACATGATGAGTCGCGTTCAATCTTTCAAGCTGAGATAAAAAGATGACCTTGGTTATAGCTTTTTTGATATTTGGGCATCTCTCTCAACTTTCGAGGTTTAAATTTACTTCATAGGAAAGGCATGGTCAAGGGACTACCTTTAATAGAAAAACCAGAAAGGGTATGTGAAGGGTGCATTTTAGGAAAACAACATAGAGAATCATTTCCTGCAGGAAAGTCAACAAGAGCAAAAGCCCCTTTAGAAATTATACATTCAGATTTGTGTGGACCAATGCAAACACCTTCAATAGGTGGTAGTTTTTATTTTCTGACATTCATTGATGATTATTCAAGGAAAACATGGGTTTATTTTCTAAAGCAGAAAAATGAAGTGTTTGATCTGTTTCGTCAGTTCAAAAATTTGGTTGAAAAACAGAGTGGTTATTATATCAAAGTGTTACGAGGAAACGGATAAGAATTGAGTGAATATATTTCAAGAGAATTTTAATTTTGCAAAAGATCCTTAAAATTCACAAGCAATTCACAACTAGATACACCTGACCAAAATAGAAGTGGTGAAAGGAAAATAGAACAATCATGGAAATGGCTAGAAGCATGTTGAAAACCAAATATTTGTCAAATGAATATTGGGCAGAAGCAATATCTTGTGCAACCTATATAATGAATAGGTGTCCAACGAAAAGTGTCATGAATATGGTACCTGAAGAAGCATGGACAGGAAGAAAACATAGTGTTACTCACATGAGAGTATTTGGATGTGTAGCATATGCACATGTGCCTGATGAATTAAGAAGGAAGCTAGATAACAAAGGAGAAAAAATATATATTTGTTGGATCGCGGTGAAGAATCCAAAGCTTATAAGCTCTATAATCAACAACAAAAGAAAGTTATAATCGAGAGATGGCCTATTTGTAGAAGATGAAGCATGGAATGGAAGCATGAAGGCAGGTTATATTTCAACGGTATACACCAAAGAGGAGAATGAGGTTTTAACATCAAGAAATGTTCCAGCTATTGTGACTCCTACCACTCCCATTCAAGCTCAGCAAAGTGGTCCACAAGTGACACCAGCATCGACTATAAGAACAGCCTCAATCATTCAAGGAAGCAGTCCAACAAGAGGACAACAAACACCATCTGCAGTAGGACCATCGGGTCCATATTCCACAAGTTCAAGTGATATGTCAAATCCTACATTGGCAAGTCTGAGAAGACAGAAAATTAAAAGCATAAGAGATATATATGAGCAAAATGAAGGTGAGAATAATTTAGATCAGATTTCTCTTTCTGCATTTTATTCTCAAATAGAAGATCTAGTTCATTTTGAAGATGCAGTCAAAGATGATAACTGGGTAAGTGCTATGGATGAAGAAATTGAAGCAATTGAAAAGAATCAGACATGGGATCTTGTCAGTCTTCCAAAAGACAAAGATGTCATTGGAGTGAAATGGGTTTATAAAACCAAATTGAATGAAAAATATGAAGTTCAGAAGCTTAAAGCAAGATTGGTTGTAAAGGGCTATTCACAGCAACTTTGGGAATTGATTACAATAGAGACATTTACACTGTGCTTGCGATTGGATACGAGGAAGGATGATTTTTGCCAGTATGGCCTTCGAGAATAAGTGATACGTATATCAAAATGGATGTAAAGTCAGCCTTTTTAAATGGTTATTTAGAAGAAGAAGTTTATGTGGATCAGCCACCTGGGTATGAAATTCTGGGTCAAGAAGACAAAGTTTACAAATTGAAAAAGGCACTGTATGGATTAAAGCAAGCCCCAAGAGCTTGATGCAGTGAATAGAGCGATTATCTTTTGTTGAATGGATTTAATAGATGTAGCAGTGAGCCCACACTGTATACAAAAATGAATGAAGAAGGTGAAATACTAATAGTATGCTTATATGTGGATGATTTAATTTTCACTGGCAATTTGTCAATTGATCTGTTCAAGGCAGACATGAAGAAAGAATTTGAAATGATAGACTTAGGTCTGATGAAGTATTTTTTGGGCATTGAAGTGAATCAAAATGAAAATGGTATTTTTATTTCACAGTCAAAATATGCAAATGACATTTTGAAAAGGTTTAATATGATGAAGTGCAAACCAGCACCAACACCTACAGTGATAGGTCTGAAACTAAGCAAGGATGATAGAGGGTCTAATGTTGATCCAACTTTTTTTAAGAGGCTTGTTGGAAGTCTCATGTATCTCACAGCCACAAGGCCAGACATTATGTATGGAGTAAGTTTGATTTCTAGGTTTATGGAAACACCAAAAGACACCCATTGGAAAGCAGGGAAAAGAATTTTAAGGTATGTAAGTGGAACAAGAAATTTTGGCATCAAGTATTCAAGTTCAGATGAGTTCAAACTCATAGGATACACAGACAGTGACTGTGCTGGCAGCATTGATGATAGAAAAAGCACGCTTGGTTATGTATTTAATTTTGGGACTGGAGTTGTCTCATGGTCTTCAAAGAAGCAACCAATAGTTTGTCTTTCATCAGCTGAAGCAGAATATGTGGTAGCCACAAGTGCAGCATGTCAGGTAATCTAGATGAGAAGAATTTTGAAAGAATTGCAAAATAAACAAATGGAGGCAACAAAAATTTACTGTGATAATAATTCAGCCATAGCTCTCTCAAAAAATCCAGTCTTTCATAAGAGAAGCAAGCATATTGATACCAGGTATCACTTTATCAGGGAATTAATTAACAATGGTGACATATTTTTAGAGTTTTGCAGATCAAAAGAGCAAAGTGCAGATATTTTCACAAAGGCACTGGGAAGAGATAATTTCATTTTTCAAAGAAACATATTGGGCATGGTGGACAGCACAGTTATGTTTAAGGGGGAGTGTTGGAATTTAAACCTAACTGCTGCCGTCACCTCCAGCCATTGCCCGCAATGTCGCAATCAATAAAATAATCATTGCAATACCGCGGGAGACTTCTGTAATATTTTGTTTTATCTTTAACCGCTAGCCATTTACCGCTGTTTACCACGTCGTCATCAAACCGCTGCCCGCGATATCGCAATATGGGTTTTACCCATTACGATACCGTGAGGAACCATGTATTAAGCTGCCACCGCTAGAAAATTTTGGAGTACGGGAAAATTAATATTTAAGTTTTAATATTATTGTTAAGGACATTTTTTATTAAATGTTTTTTGACCGAAAAGTTAGGTAATTTGTAATAAATTTTATTTCGTGCCCTCCCTTCCATAAATGTTTTTCACGTGATTTTTAACTTTTACCTATATTTGTATATGTATTAACTTTGGATTTTTAATGTGAATGTGAGCATACAGAAAATTGGTGTGCAGCTGCTCCAGATTGAATATATTTTTAAAGTTTTAATTTTTTTTACTGCAGGAATTCCTCCTCGGTGACTTCAATACACACACTGTAGCACAGTGTCCACTTGACAAGCTATTAGACGCAAGGTTCAGTACCTGCAGAGCACTTAGCATTCCTAATTCTTGAGGCACCTCACCACTTAGCAGATTACCTGCGAGATCAAGTATTGAGAGCTGAGAACAATTTCCCAGAGACTTTGGGATTTGCCCGCTGAATTGATTGTCTCCCACACCAAATTCTACTAAGTTGGTGAGCTTGAGGCCAATATCTGCGGGAATGAAGCCCACGAACCTGTTTTCTTCCAGTCCAAGCCGTTGCAATTCTGTACAGTTCAACAGAAAAGGAAAAACATTTCCCTTGAAGTGGTTATCACCAAGAAGAAGTTGTTGTAGACCAGTCAGCATCCCCAATTCTGGGGGTATTG
Organism: Sequoia sempervirens; assembly: GCA_007258455.2. NCBI lineage: Eukaryota > Viridiplantae > Streptophyta > Pinopsida > Cupressales > Cupressaceae > Sequoia > Sequoia sempervirens. Next base: position 9,045 of record VDFB02229841.1, read on the forward strand.
CTCCACTCAAGTTGTTATATATTACTTGAAGACCATAGAGCGCAGAACAGTTTCCTAGAGATTTTGGGACGCTACCGATTAGCCGATTCTCTTTGAAATCCATGATTTGCAATTTGGGTAGCTTATAGCCTATAACCTCTGGAATTGCACCTTCAAACTTGTTATCCGGTACGATCAACATTTTCAATTCACTACAGTTCATGAGAGAAGAAATTGATCCACTAAGGCCGTTTTGACTGAGATATAGATACTGCAGTTGGGTAAGTGAACCAAATTGTGCTTGAATGGTGCCGTACAAGAAATTGTAAGACAAATCCAAGGACTCCAGAGACGAACAGTTCGCCAGGGCCATGGGAATGCTACCGGTAAGATTATTCGCATTCAAGTTAAGCTCCTTCAGTCTCCATAATTTGCCAATCTCTTTGGGGATGGTACCGGTGAATTTGTTGGACCCCAGAGCCAGGTATTCTAATCTGGTCAATCTTGTTAACATCTCAGATGGAATTGGTCCTTCAAGCGCATTCTTGTACAGCCACAAGAAACGCAATTTTGTGCAGTTACTCATGGACTTGGGTATAGTGCCACTTAAAAGATTATGCCCAAGATCTAAGGTTTTAAGCTCAGTGCAATTTGCCAACTCTTGAGGTATTATACCACTCAAATTATTGAAAGAGAGGTGGAGTTTTTGCAAATTGTGCATGAAACTCAGCTCCGGTGGAATGCTTCCGCTCAAGAAATTATAGTCTAACCGGAGTTCTAAGAGACTTGTGCATGCACTCAGAGTATCTGGAATTGAACCTTGCAAGCTGTTTTCGTACAACTTAATGTACTGCAGCTTCTCTAATTTACCAAACTCGTGGGGAATTTGGCCAAAGAAACGATTCTGAGACAAGTCGAGAATTGTAAGGAAGGACATATTGCCCATTTGACGTGGTATAGTACCAGCCAGACTCTTATTTTTGAGAACCACACTCACAACCCTTTGATTACGATCACAAGTTATTCCAGTCCAGTTGCAAACGTTATTTCCATTTGCCCAGTTGGACAAGGAAAGACTTGGATCCTTTTTCGCAGACATTTTTAATTCAAACAAAGCTTCTGCATCAATCTGCTTCTGGTATTGCAATTCATTGGAGGAGAATGTAACAAAGATAAAAGTAGTGAAAATGAGTAAAAGAATGAACTGACCTTTACGATTCATAGGCTTTTCCAAATTCATATCTGAAAGTGGAGTTAATGCGATTGATTACCCGTTCTTGCTGCTATGCAAAGTTTCTTGTGAGAACGAGTAAATGAAACAGGGGCTCAGGATTTTGTCGCGGTCATGGTGTTTCAAAATTAAGAGAAAAATATGCAAAACTATGTTGACTTCTGGTCTAAACCAAAGTGAGCTAACCTTTCCTCCGATTTTCCAAATACGAAAGTGCAGTGCAATTCGGCCGGGCTCAAAGAACAGCTTTGACCGCTTAGGTGGTGCATGTGCAGCCCTCTTAACATCCCGTTAACCGTTCTGTTTTCCGTTGCGCTCCTCTACTCTCCACGGTGACCGTCACTGCCACGGTTAAGTTTCATTTCAATTTTGAATCTGCACTCCCACCCACTCCATTAAAAAGCAGCAACGAAGGGCTAGTACTTCTGTCCGCGCATTTCCATTTCAATTGAAGTTTGAAAAAGTAGCAGTTCTGCAAGTGGATTTAGAGAACTACTTGCGTTGTCATGGGTGAGCAACGCCGTTTCTTTGCTCACCCATATAATCCAGCAATATCATCTTGACGGCATCAACATCGATTTGAGCATTTCGACTATTCCGATCCGAATACATTTGTTGCCTGTATTGGTCAGCTCATCACAGAACTAAAGCAGAACAATTTCATCTCCTTCGGCTCCATCGCTCCCTACGACGACGCTCCAGTGGAATCCCATTACAATGTCCTATGGAAAAACTATGGCTAATCGATCAACTGTGAATTTCCAATTCTATGCCTACGACTCGAGCAACACTGTCTCACAGTTCATATAATATTTCAATGCCCAGGAGTCCCGCTATAGCGGTGGAAAAGTGTTGGCTAGTTCCGTGATGGAGTGAAGAGGAGAGCTGTCCCCTGCCAATGTCTTCTTTGACGCCTGCAGAATGCTTAGAGGCTCTGGCTAGCTCCACGGCATCTTTGTGTGGTGTGCAGACAGCTCACAATCTGATGACTTCTAATATGAAAAGAAATCCCAGACTGTCCTCCTAGGCTCCTGATTAGCACCATAACATTTGATGATAATGATTGGCCATTATAGATTATAGTGTTCTAGTCTTATGTACTTGTTTGCATATTTCCAATTTATTACCAATATTTCAAAGGATATCCCATTAAATATTTGGTTCTAGCTTAAGACCAGTAGAATTTTGAAGACAATGACTTACATTATTGTCCCGCTCTCTTTCTTTTTTCCTCTCTAAATCCTACAGCCACATTATTTCTTAAGACATTAACGATCTCCCTATCAAAGAAATACCTAGGGACTAGGTTGTTATAATTTATATTAAAAATATAGTTTTTTTTCTCCGTAAAGATTCTTTTAAAAAAATGTCCAATGAGCATTCAAGTTACGTATTAACAAATTATGGTCATCTTCATAATTTCATATTTTAGGTTTATTTATTTATTTATTTCAATTATTCATTTAGATGTTGCAGTTTTTTTGAGTTGGCACAAATCTAGCATCACCTCAAAAGATATGTGCTTGTAGTTTTCACATGTAAATTTAAATTATGTGTACCCCTATATTGTGAATGCTTATTTACATGTGAGCTTAACTTTATGTACCAAGATTTTTTGTTTGTTGGTAGCTATAGTGACTTATATACTATATGCTTCTTGAAATGGCTTCCTTCTTCTATGAACCTCCACTTGACTAAAACCTCATTACTTTTGGATGTCATGACATCCAACACATTTTTATTGCATATCCTAGAAATATCAATTGATGTCATATGTTAGAGAGTTGGTCATTTCATTATAACACTTATTTAAGATGAAAACAATTAGATTTATAACTATATTGTTAGTTCTTGAAGGTTAGGAGAATGTCAAGTTCTAAAATATTTTAAGAAGTATTCAATTGTTATATCTACCAAAAAAAACCATGTCGATAAAATTTCAGCCAAGTAACACATTTTAGATTTTGACATTGGTGATATATAAATTATGCAATATTTTTATCATTCAAGGGGTTGGATCCTAGGGTTGGAAAATTTTATTAGGTTATTGTAGGCATTTTAGGTTTTGGATACCAATTCCCTTGTTAGTGCATATACTATTTATGCATATTTTTCATGGGTTGAATAACATAGCATGGTCAAGTTTCACATATTGTTGTCCCATAATAATTCTTTTATGTTTTCTATAAAAAATATTAATTCTCTTATTTGAACTCTATTGTTTTTCCTTTTTTATCTTTCATTGTGTGCTTTGCACGTTTATTTGTAAATTGCTTCTATAATTCCCATGTTCTAGTTGATATCAAATCAAGTGTTATGAATCATAGAGGAAAACTCATTAATGTTTCATTAATCTAAGAATTTATGAAAAGTGTTTTTACATTAAAGGTAAATTAGATAAAATTGATTAGAGAAAGAAGAAGAGGCAGAAAGAATCCATTGAGTTGTTTGTCGCAAACAAGATGATAGATTAAGATATGTTAAGGCTTGGATTGAGGTCAAAAAATCACACAATGAAGAGTTCCAATGGTGATAGAACAAATTAGTGATGATGAATGATAGTTCCATAAAAGGAAGAAATAAGTTTTGTGTTTGTAGAAATTGAGAAGCCACAAAGAGTCAAAAAGTGTGCCACAATGTTGAATGGGAATGCTACCTTGTGGTGTGACTTGTTCTAGAAGAGTTATTCATAAAAGGAGAAGTATAAGATAACATGGTCCAATTAGATGCTAACTTAACTCAAGGGGAAAGTTTATGCTAACCAATTTTTTCTTAAATTATACAAGAAGCTCCAGAACATGTGCTAGATGAAGACATTCATGAGGGATAACATGAAAGAGTTCTTTGGACTATGAATCCATGCTAATCACATGGAAGAATACAATGATAAAATATTTAGGTATGTGAATATTTGTTTTTATCTTAATCAATGATGAGATGTGATTGATCATGATTTATTTTGTTGACGATTCTTACTACCTATTTTTGAAGGTGTAGAAGTTATCTTAAAATAATAGAGTTCACTGAATATTGATATGGGAAAGAATGGTAATAGAAACCAAATAATATTTCTTGTTTTATTAGTGCTTGAGGATGAGTTATTGATGTAGGAGAATTTGGGTTCATGAGCAATCTCATGCCAACCAAAAATATTTCTTCTTTACATTTTTCAGTTTTCATTAATTTTGTTGTGCTGTTATAGTTTTGGTGAGTTATTGCAAGAGGAAAATTTCAAGTTGTATTTTTGGCTGTCAAGAATTCATCTCATAGAGGAGTCTAAAGGGTGGCCTCACATAAATTTTGGAGTAATTTGGATACACCATGGAAGAGTTATGGTTGATTAGAGGTTTTATCTCCGCTAGGAACCAAGGTGGATGGTTCTTAGTTCCTTGTTTTGCTCTAGTAGGTTTTGGGCCATGCTTAAAGCTCCAATAAGAAATAGGTTTAATTTTTTGGGAGTCACCTAGGAGATAGGAACCTCGATAAAGTACTTGGTACCTAGGTTCCCAATAGGATAGAACCTCCAACTAAGAACTTACCAAAGTGTGATGGTGTCGGTTCTCAATCAAGCCAAAAGCTTTGATAATGAAACTTTGAAGGGTGTTTCCAATGTTGATTCTTGATTAGGCCAGAGCCTTCAAATAGAACCAAAGAAAGCTAAAGGTGCTAGTCCTAATGGGGTCAAAACCCCCAATTAGAATTCCAAAAAGGAAAAGTGACAAAGGGAAGGTTCATAGGGAAGTAGGAACTACCAGTGGAAGGTGGCTAATTCTTGGTTCCCATTGGATTGAAAAGATCTGATGAAGACCAAAGGTGACCAAAAAAATAGAAAAAAGTGAAATGGTGGATTTTTAAATGATGATTGAACTATTTGAGAAAATGGTTGAACTACTTGGAGATCTAGAATATAAGGGGGAGACAAATAATAATTGAAATTTAATTATTTGGGGTGAAAGAAAGATCATATTAGAACAAAGAGTGATTGAAGAAGGTTGAAAGGTGTGGAATGTGTTTACGTAAATAAAGTCTTGTACCTAGTTAATTCATTACTAAGGGTCTTAGGGGACTTATTTACATGTTAAGTTTACTTAGGTCCTAGGAAGGAATATTTCTAGAAGGTGTTAGTTGTCATTAGATCATATCTTATCTTTTGACATATAACATTTGTGTCCTAGGTAGTTGCATGATAAGTTGTCACATGACATAGGATTAAGAGACTTGTCATAATCCTATTTAATCCAATGTATCACCTAGGTTGTATAACCAAGTGGCCTCATATGTAATTTTCATATATATTATATTCTTGGATAATCAATTCCATTGCAATCTTGAGCATTTCATATTTATCTCTCTTGTGCTTTCATGAAGTGCCTAAAGCTTGGGTGGCTATAATCTTCAGCCAAATCTTGCATGGTGTAGATTTATTCTATAACAACTCTTACATGGTATCAAAGCTTGTGGGATTGATTCTTATTGGTCTTTATTGAGAGATCTAGGTTGCAAATCTTGTTAGATTTTGAATTTTTGAGTATATGCTCTTCTCTTGCATTGAATGATGATCTAGAGAATAAGAAAAGCTTGAAAGAAATATCATATTTGGGGGTTTCCTCGTTATGGATTTGTATTGCAGATTTAAATCAGAGCTTGTTGGTGCAAATTTGAGCTCACCATTGAGATCAAAATGGTTTAAGAAAAGTATTTTTCCCTTTTTATCTAAACTAGACATATAAGACCGTGATCTATGAGGGTTTGAAGATGAAGAGTGGTTGCCATATCCATAAGGTAGCTGCAATTTTGGAGCACTTTTAGGAC
>VDFB02229845.1:0-26793 GCA_007258455.2 Sequoia sempervirens
TATTCATCCTTATCTCTTTTTATCTCTCTAGCTCTCTCTATCTCTTTCTCCCTTTCTATTTGTATGTTTCTCATTATCTCCCTCTCTCTCTATATTTTCTTCCCTATATTTATCTTTGTCTCCTTAAGTGTGCAATGGGTACATTGAAGAGGTCTTAAAGGAGAATTATCATATCTTTAATAAAATGGATTGCTACCTTGAGCATAACTCCCCAAGGACACATGCCATCCTTAGATTGTTGACATGAAACAACCAATCAAAATTTAGTTTCTCTTTTCCTTTGTATCTCTTATATTTCTCTCTTATTCTATATCTTTTTAGTTTCTATATATCTTTCTATTAGCTAATAGGCTACATATATTGTGAGATTTGAGCTTGAAACAAATCTCATGCCTGGAAACCACTATTGTGTCATTGGAAAACAAGTTTCAATTGCCATTTAATGGTAAACCAGTTGTAGAGTAATCGTAAAATCCTCTAAAATATTAGGTAAAAGCCTATATATACTATTATATAATAATAAATATAATTATATTATATATAATTTAATCTAATATTACTATTATATTAAATATATATTATATTAATTATATTTTTCATTGGGAGAACACCAAGGAAAATATAGAATATATACTTTCATGAATAAAGAACATGAATGTCTATTATTAATCTACAAGAATGATCTACAAAATATAAATCTAATATAGCTAATATATATTTAACTAATATATACTTAACTATATTGTAGAATATTAAAACCTAGCTAAATGGCGCCATAATTTTGAATTTAATTAACATACTCTAAAACCTAACGAAACCAGGTTGTAGCTCGTCAAATTGGAGAAGTGAAAGGTCAATACCAACACTGAGGAAGAGTTTGGAGGAGTGAAAACAAGGTCAATACCAGAGCCGAGGAAGTGTTTTAAGTTAAAACAAGGTCAATACCAATGTCGACGAAGAGTAGAGGAGTGAAAACTAGGTCAATACTAGTGCTGAGGAAAAGTTTGGAGTAGTGAAAACAAGGTCAATACTAGTGCCGAGGATGAGGTTGAGGGAACTCAAGGAAAATCAATGACCAAGGGACAATGAGTACTGTAAGTTTGGCACCCCCATTCTCTTTAACCTGCAATTTTCATAACTAGTTTCCAAAGATCTTCTCATACATTGGCACCCCCAAAGGTCTAGGATTTCATTGCACATAGCATTCATCGCATGATTATGAAGCAATTGAAGACTTAGTCCAAGTATATGCTAGGCTAAGATAGATCTAATGAATGGAAATAGAGGCACACAATTCTTCTTTAATACCTCCACCACAAACATATGCAAGGAAAGGTCTCCTCCCTTCTTGGTAGTGATAACCTCCTCCACACACAACCCTTAAAAATTATGAATAGAGGTATATAATATTTGAAGAACTCAAAGTTGATTCTCTCCTACCTGATGTAATTAGTCATTTTATCCTTACAAAAATTTATAGTGATTACTAGAGGCACATAGACCAATTCTTTATAATAGAAGAATTTGATCATACTTTTCCAATGATGGCATTATGAGAAAACCTTAGGTTAAATGAATAATTCCTAGCTAATTTCTTTAAATCATGTCCAACCGTATAAGAGAAGACTGCTACTATGTGTACTTGGATAGCATGGAGAAAGGCTCTTTGGGCTCTTTCATCAATCAAGGTATTGTTAAATTTTAACACCTAAAAGTGAGAATGAAGAATCTTTCCTAGGATGGTGGCCATCCCATTATAGCTCTTAGAGTTGTTAGAGATATTTTTGTTTCAAAGTAGATATTGGACCATCAAATAGTTTCACCATGACTCTACCAATATATCCATCAAATTGACAAATCCTGACTTAACAACCAAAAACTCATAAGAAAATTGCCCCTGTCAGCCCTAGGGCATCAATTCAATGCCAAGTTTCTTGCTTTAACAGACCCCTAAATGTAATGAACCTCTATCATAACATGTTGCACACCAATCCACTGAGTTATAGTTCCAAGATAGTGGGTGGATTGGTGGATGTCATTTCTATTTAGCCCTCAAACCTTACACAGGCAAAATAGGGAAGTCCTTGTATTTGATTATTTTCTCCCACAAAATAGTGATATCAGAGCATATCAAGCTTGTACGAACACATATTTATCTACACCAATGATCTCAGAGCATTTCAAGCTTGTACGGATCCATAAAACACAAAAGAACTTTAGAAAAATAGTAAAAACATAGAAAATTGCTTCAAGAACGTGGTATTTGATATGAAATTTTGGTATCAACAATTGCAATGGGATGGGAATATAATATGATACAAGTGAGATAAGAAATGCATCATTTGAAGCATCAAACCAATATGCAAAGATGAAAGAAAGTGCTAACCCCTTAAACTGAAAAAGTTTCTTTTAACTTTAAGTTTGTTGGGTAGCCAATTCTTTTAAGTTATCAAATCCTACCATCATACATAATGAAAATGTTGTTGTTTCAAATGAGTATAAGCACTAACCTTCACTACTTGAAGATGTTGAAACCTTGTCATAGAGAAGTAGAACATTCATGCAACCACTCATCCTACCTTAAAACATACCAAAAGTCTCCTAGCAATTAGACATAGGAAGATTTAAGATGACTTAAACAATTTTTATTGCCAAAGCATAAACTTATGATGACTTAACCAGGCCTAGTACACACTCCCTCCCTATTAGCCACTTAGACATATGGAAATTAAGTATAGAATTTTTTCTGCTATTTTTTAGTCACATGTAGGTGTCAATAAACCACTTGGTGGTGTTTCCTTCAAGTTTATTTACTTGAATGAAGAGAAAAAGTCCTTTGATTACAATTAGAGAATACATTTGAGGCCTTGGTTGTGTAACTGGTGGACCATAGTCACATTTAACACTTGTTACAAAGTTTGGGAGTTAAAACATTAAGTAGATTTGATTTGTGATGGACACATTTGGACGGTAGTAACAATAACTTGAAATCTATCAAGACTTGATTACCTTATAACCTATGAAATTCTAGCGATGAAATGATAGATTAATCATAATGTCACCTTGGGATCACATCACCATGAAAGAACTTCATCCAACATCCTTATGAGTGCAGGTACCACCAAATAGGTATTTGTCAAATCTATCTTCCTTGGTGAGGGGATGATCAAGAGAAGAGAGCCGAGACATGCTTAGTAGGTCTAAAGAGTGTTAGGATCAACTAGAGGTCAAAAGATTAGAAAGAAAAGAATTTTGGTATGGGCACTTTTCTTGCTAAAAAGGGGTCATGTTATTATGATGATGAGAGAATAGGCGACATGAAGGTGCCCTTGAGGTACAAACATCTATGGAAACAATGAGTACCCAAGGAAATTCCTCCAATAAACACTGATTTTTGTGTCAACGAGAGGATATATCACATAGCACCATCATCATTACATGGTTTGGGCTTATTTTGTATGGATGACATAAAGGTCTGTTATGACAAAGTTACTCAATTGATGGAGTATGTCAAACCTTGTTGTAGTTAGAAAGATTGGATGCACCTAGTTTGATATACAAGAAGTATGTGTAGGTATGCATTGTCAGCAAATTATATATAGCTAAAAGATAAGGATCAAAATAAAGGAGTGGCTATGTACATTGACGGAAGGCCAAAAGTATTAGGGAATATTGTAGGGTTTATAAATAGTACATGACCTAGATCAACAAATAAGCAACCCAATTGCATATTCAAGGCACGTGAGGGAAATTGTGTATTCGTATGTGTGATAAAATCAATAACTGCAGGGGAAGAGTTGCTATTGATTACAATTTGAATCACTTAGTTACAAACACAGTTACTATGGGGGTGGCACGTACTATGTACCATTTTACCCAACCTCCAATTAATTACTCCAATATGCTATTTTATTCTTATGTTTTTTTTTCGTAAGTCTATTGGGACATTTTGATTAATATTTTTATATTTAATTTTTGTCGCGGTGAACATTGAAGTTATGCGGAAGGCTCCGACCGGACCATAGATATGGCTTGCATCTCTGGCACCACACCCAGCAGTTTATCCCAGTATTTATTTTCCAGTAGTGAGCCGTGTTTTATTATTTATGTTTTTGCAGTTTTTGGGTTAATTTCGATAATGTTTTAATATATTCTTGTTGCGATTCGGATGGTTAGAAGGCACTAGCGGTAGAGGAGGCATGCGGGAGGTGTGAAGTCAATGTGTGAGTGATGACATCACATATTCAACAAGGCCTCTGAGTTATGTTAGGAAGACCCAAAAATATCACGATGAAGAAATCCTTAAGTTGATATTCATAGTGCCTCGGCCAGATGAGATAAGAGAGGTTAAAATATTAGTGAGAGCTTTAAAGGCATGTCAGGCATGGCGGTCCTTTAATTACAACGCCAGTTCATTCATGGTTTGTATTTTTGTACTCTTTATGTCATGAACTAAAATATGTGTTGTTTTGGGATTATTTAAAAGTCCCTCATGATGTTTACTTCTTGAAATGAAGTCCCGAGGGGTACTACAGGTGCCCAAAGGAGTAGGGGTTGGGTACAAGTGTAGATCTTGATCTTCTGCGCTGTATCGGATCAATCCAACCCATCATCCATTCTATATTTTCATCCTAAAATGCCGACAGCACATTTATAGGCATCAAATATGAGTGCCCTCTTAGAGTAGACACGTACTAGAACATGCGTCGGGGACATGTACACGGGGATACGGAGGCAACTAGTCGCGGTGATGTTTATGACTTGTTTACCGGATCTTCTCATATTACTGAATGCGGGAACATTGCTGGTCACATTTGTGGTGACCAATGATTTCATTCCCATAAAGATAGAGAAGGTCCTAGGTACTTTAAAATGTTTTAATTATTATTATATATAATCCAATTGAAATTTACTTATTGATCACTCTTTTTAGACTAATGATCCCATGATCATTTTGTAGGAAATGATGTCTTTTATAAACATCTAAGTGATATTACATTGGATCTCTTCGGGCCCACCATACATACATGGTGGAATGCCCAAAATGAAGATTTAAAAGATGAGCTCATTAACCATTTAGTTGTATTGTTTGGTGATAAAACATTCAACCGAACGAAGGTCCTTAAGAAAGCTAGTACCTATCTAAAGTATGTGAGGAACCAATATAGGGCACATTTAGAGAAGAACAAAAAGTATGAACATCCCCCCATGATTCCAGAGAGGGAGTGGAAGGACCTGGTGTCGAATGCAAATGAGAAAGCTGAAAAGAAAAAAGGAAAGACACCACCGGGCGGAGGAAGGTATGTGATACTATCAACAATGTAATTATATATTGATTACTCTTTCTTTTTACATAATCTAATGTATTTCAAACTTTTCATAGGCTGCCTGACAAATCAAAGGCAATAAAGGCAAGACTAGAAAAACACGGGCATAAAAAACTTGGCTCTAGTGGTTATATGAAATTAGCTGCACGAATTGTAAGTATCAATAAATGAAATATTGCATCTAAATAATAAATTGCAAACAATTTTGGTTTTATCACACCATAGAAGAAAAATTCATGATCTTATGCAAAAAATGCGAGGGCTCTAAATTCCATGAGTGCCACCAGAGGGCTGAAGATTTCCTTCCAACAAGGCTATGGAGCCGTGGCTAAATGCCTAAGAGTCTTGAATCGACAAACACAATCTTCCACTACATCTGGCACATAGGTAAATAAACTCAATAAAGTTTATTTAAGATTGAATACTTGTGCAATCTATTCAATATTAATTTCCACCATAAAGTAATTATGTACCTATTTGTTTTAAATAGACAAGCAATGATAATACTTTATGTGACATTGGAATGTAGCTTGGTGAGGGTGGAGCACAACTTGTAGACGAAGGTCATGGTGTGCATCCTGGTACTGGATGTATTCATGTGCTATACAAAACACAGTATGGATTAATACAATTAAACATCTTTAATTGCAATTGGTGTATTAATTAATGTAACCTTTCGTGTTTCAACTTTAGAGCATGTAGAGCCTGATCAACATGTTGAGCATGATCAGGATAGAGAAGATCAGGAACATGATGTGGCCCCATCAAGTAAAGAGGACCACTCTAATGTTTTTTTAAACATATTTAATTGCAATTGGTGTATTAATTAATGTAACCTTTCGTGTTTCAACTCTAGATTAGGATTTAGAGGGTGTTCAACATGTTGAGCATGAGGCTATAAGAGAAGATTAGGAAAATGATGTGGCCCCATCAGGTAAAGAGAACAACTCTAATGTTCTTTTAATTAATGAAATACTTGTAACAATAATAATAAAACATATCAATTTAACATTTCTTTGTTATTGCAACAGACCCCTCCTTGCAGCGGCATCCTTGTCGTGAGTACACAACTAGGCGTACATTAAGATCACAAGTAGAGGGAATAACAACTGAAGGGGGGGAAAATGATTTAGAAAATGATACTCCACTTCAGCTTTTTTAGCTTCAAAAAAGAAACAAAAAAAAAGTGATTGTAATCATATTATGAATGAATGTGAATATGTTAATGAATAATGCTATATGTTATTAATGGATGAATGAATGAATGTTATATGCTATTAATGGATGAATGAATGATTAATGTTATATGATTGGGTATGGGGAATTGAGAGTGATGTGAGGGGGGAGGGGCCAAATGAGCTTCCACCGTCACATGGTTGGCCCTGTTAAGTAGAGAATATTAAACTATTCTCGAAACAAAGAGAAGTTCAATAAGGTAATGAACTTTTGAATATAAGAAATGAATCATTTGAAGCATCAAACCAATATGCAAAGATGAAAGAAAGTGCCAAATTTTCACTATGGTGGTAGAAAAATGATTCTTTATACCCCGATGCCTTCATTTTCCAAGCCAATTTCTCTTGCTTTGCATAGCTCTACCATGTTTGTGGATGTGATATGACTCATACACAAAAAACATATACTTGTTTATGGCCTTCAATCCAACTACATCCAAGTATCTTTTTAATTCCTCTATCTTTCATCAATCTGTTTACTATTTGAACCTCGTACAAATGTTTTAGATGAAGAACCCATTATTGTGAAATGTGCCTCTAGTTGAGTAAAGTGAATCCATGCTCTGTATCATAATTTAAAGTTGTTTCCATTCCAATGTTCTAAGTTTAGTTTGTTTGTATGGATTTCTATGAATACAACATTGTGTTGTGTGTGGATTTGGTTTCAAAGCTTTGTTTCTTTTGTTTTTAGTGGTGACATAACTCTAAAATTTGACTTTTGTGCATAATAGGTTAGTGGAAAAATTGACAGCTCTGAAGGGTTTAGAGGATTGATTGAGATAGATACACGGATATTTGGATCTTGTTGTTGATGGGAGGCTTCCACTTAACTATTAAATTTTGTTCATATGTTTTGTAATGATTTTCAGGAGCTTGAAGAAGAGGGGAAGTGCCCACCTGACCTCCCAAACATTAAGAGGAGAATAAAAGAGGGTAATGTTTTAATTTTGATTATTGTTGCATTGTTTTCAAGATTACAAGGCATCACTTGTTTCATCTTTTTCGACTATGTTTGATAGTGTTCATTAATGATATATATCGATCCTTTCTCTATCAGTTGTTAGAATTCTGTCCAATTTCAAATCTTTAAGGAAAAAAGGGTATACTCTAAAGGACTATACTAAGTGGCTTGTTGCAGATTTGTCTGTATATTATGGCTACAATGACTATTTGATCTAGACCTTCCTCAAGGTTGAAGCCTGATTTTTTGGAATTTTGTTGTTATTATCTATTCCAGTGCTTTGTTTGATTGCCATTTTAGCACTTTGTTTGAAGCTTAGTGAATTTCAGAATAAAGTTAAATGAGGTCATATTGTGTTGAATGACTATAAATTGTGGTCTCCAAACTTTAGATGTTCCCTGTTGCTGAAGCAGTAGAACTTATTGAAGCAAACAAAGCTCCTCTTCCTACATGCCTCTGGACCAACACTTTAAAGGTTAGTAGCTGGAATAGCCAATTTACAGTTGAATAAAATACTTATTTCTCACTCGAGTAACCGAGCATCTATTTTTGGATGTTATTTTCCTACATTGATTTTCCTAAAACAAACACAAGAAGCATGCGTGAAAAATATACCAATTTCCCTAAAACAAATGCAGGGACTATTCACAAAAGATATCCTGATGTGCATAAAAAAAACGTAGGAAGTACCCACGAGAGATGCGTTGATAAATGCAAAAAACACAGCATGACCCTGAGCACCTATAGGTACTGCTATAGCAAAGTGGAACACAAAATATTACTTCATACCAACCTCACTACTCTATGATACAAATATATATTTAGGAGATCGTGATAGAGATATAGAAATATATGGATAGAAAGAGATAGAGAGAGGACTGAGAGGGATAGAAAGATGTCTTCCTATTGCTGCAATATCTTGTCGAACCTTTCTTGCTGCAATGGGGTTGGCATATTTGTGAGCACTATTATTGTGTGTACTTGCTTGTGTAGGTGCATTTGTTGACTGTCAGAAGCACAAATTTATGTGTGTGGGCAATGATCTTGCAACATTGTTTAGTAGAGACCAAAGCTAGTTTGGCTTGTGATGTTAACTCAAGGAGGTTAAGTTTCCACTTGTCATTATGTATTGTCCATTTTTATGCCTTAAAATGGTAAATGCCATCATGATCATACACTCATGGTTGTCCAATATAAACAAATTATATCTTTTTATGTATAATTTTAGTTATCTCCTTCTCCCGATTTTAAATAAGTAATATTATTTTTCAATAATATTTTAACCAAAGATGTGTCTGGAAGAATTCACAGACTCCTATGTCTGCCTTGAAAGAGCTCACTGATGGAGAGCAGAGGCCACAAAAGACTCTCACTGACAGGCATCAAGTATATGATTCTGACCTTCTGGAGGAGTATCTATCTCTTCTATTTGTATTTCCAGTTATATCACTTTTTTGCTTAGGCACATTATATTATAAAGCTCTGGCAATTTTTTTATTCCCTTACACTACATTTTTTTGTTATTTTGGTTTCAGGAAAATCAAGATGCATTGATCAAGTGTATCATAGAAGATGTTGGCTTTAGTAATGGAAGACCTATAGTTGCACGCATCATCTATAAGTCACTTCTCCAATGGCATTCATTTGAAGTTGAAAGAGAAAGTGTTTTTTATCATATCATTCAAACAATTGGTTCAGCAAATGAGGTATCATTGATTCTGAATTTCTCCAGTACTAAGTAGTTTATGTGAATTGGCCCTATAGAATATAATGATTTACTCAAAATTTTATAATGATTTACTCATGTAAATTTCTCAATAATAACTACATTTTGAGTCAGAAAAGGATGTAATTGGCCCTACAAAATATAATTACCCACGGCCAGCTCGTTCTACTCCTGAAAATCCTTCTGATCAAAGATATTGTGGTAAAAAAATCACATCGGTATGAGCTGGTATGGGTCTTCCCGACCTATTATGGGTTACAAGAATTTTTTAGCACATTGATGAGACATCAAAACTATTGTAGCAATAAGGATTACTAAAGAAGACATATTGGGGAGATTGGCTTATGGTATCATTGATGAAGAGAATCTATCAGAAAGACAAGTCATCTCAACATGGAAAATATATGTTGGCCCGAACATTTAAGTCTCACCGATGAAGTTTCATTGGCGAGACCATCATTTCTTTCACCGACAAGAGCACTGGGAATATATCGGCGAGACATAGTGGGTCAGGTAAACATTCAAAACTTACCCCGATGGTATAAGCCACACTGATATACTTCCTCATGCTCTGTTGATGAGACCACAAGTCAGTCCTCCCAATAAATATTTTTTAAAAAAAAAACTGCAATGTTTAATCGATATTTCGATGAACCGGTTTGATGAAAAAAAAAAGTGTGAAGAGGTTGCTATAGCTCCGACGTAATTTTGATCTCATTTCGATGGCAAGATCGTTGAACAAACGATGAATGTTTGTCAAAATATCAGGGAGATTGGCTTATGGTCTCATCGATGAAGAGTATCTATCAGCAAGACAAGTCATCTCGACATGAAAAATATATGTTGGCCCGAACGTTTAAGTCTCATCGATGAAGTTTCATCAGCGAGACCACCATTTCTTTCATCGATAGGAGCATTGAGAATATATTGGTGAGACATAGCGGGTCAAGTAAACATTCAGAACTTACCTCACTGGTATAAGTCTTGTCGATATACTTCCTTGTGCTCTGTCGATGAGATCACAAGTCATTCCTCCCGATGGCGAGATCTTCAAACAAGCGATGAATATTTGTTGGAATTTCCACAAAACTTGGTCGCAATTCCAACAATCTTCTCATGTTGTTAGGAAAATTTGGTAGAGGCATGCCATGTGTGTTATGGCTATTGTTCGTTGCTAGACCGATGAAATTTTCATCGATATTTCGATGAACACTAGGTTCCTTTTCTGTGGCGGCAACTGACAAAGTTCAATCGTGATTTCAACATTTTACAACTCATCGGGCAATTGACAAAAAATCAGTGATGAAAAAATTTCAAGTGATTAGTTAGAATTCCAACAATAGTTTTTCGACATCTACTTTCTAAGTGAAGGGTTTTATAGGAATTGATTTACCAGAATTATCCAACAATTTCAATGAAACTGTTGAACAATCCAAACAAAGCAGCAAACAGACTTCATTTAGAAAATAAGCATTTAGAGGATATTATGTAAAACTGAGTTATTTTTCTGCAATGTTTATCATTGTTGATTATCATAAAAGAATTGCAATTCTAGAGCAAAGTATGCTGAAATTATTACTTTAGTTGATTACAAAACACATATTCTTTCAAAAAATTCATATCATTTATTTAAGATTATGTAATTGAGAACAAGTTCAAATAGAAACACAAGCCATTACATACTTTGAAGTAACTCATTTATTAAGAGATATGTTTTTGTAACCCCACACAAGCCGTGGGTTATGACAGAGTTGATTTAATTCAACAAGTATAAACCATACATCTGAAGATCAAACTAAAAGAATAAAGGCACATAAGAGGAAGGTCATTTCCATCATTTCCTTAAGGGTTGATGTAGGGTTGAATCATTATTCTCCAACTTGATCTTCAATGTCTTCAATGTTTCCTCTTGCTCCAGAGTTCCAAAGGCATGCACCTACAGTTTGTTGAAATTGTTTGTTAGAGTTTAGGGAATGATATCCAATTACATGCTTATCAACAGATATATGATTTATAGTTATTATCAAATCAAATCAACTTAATCATTAACAGAGAGATAAATGAAAAAATTGCCAGATCAAATCATCAGGAGAAATCATTGAATTCACTATTTTTTCTAACTTGTTTGTTTCATGTGTAGATATAGGAAAAGTAATGTTGTTTATGAAATTACAATATGAGTGGGGTTAAGTGTGGCTCCCACAAGTGTTGAGCCCAACGCATATCCATAGAGATTTCAATGCTCAATCATTGAAAGTGTAAGAAAATCATCAGAAAATTTAATGCATATTGCTTACATTAGATGAAACAATCATAATAACGTTCTTTCCCTTATTGAAGAATATTTCATGTTTACATAAACATCAAAGGAAAAAATTATTTCATTTACATAATCTTTGTAGTATGATGTTAACTAACTTAGAGATGGAGGACAACTTAACTATTTTTTCAGTCACAAAGGAAAAATACACACTCTTGAATTCCAAGTATAAGAAGGTTGTCAAAAAAGAAAGATATTACTCTTTCACAGAAGCAATAAAGTAAAGGTTTCTTTTCCTTATAATCTGAATATGGAGTATAATTTTTGTTATTTCAATGAAGCTACAGGATACTAAAAAATGTAGAATGCAAAGTGATCAAATCAAGATGTAGCATGAACTCAAGATGCAGATAAATGATAAAGACATAAAATGCAAGCTACAAGAGGATTATAAATGAATGTTCATTATTCATTTTTTGTCACAAATATTTATTTGAAAGGATAAAATCATAGTTTTTGAATCTTATAACTCAACAAAAAGCTAAATTATGAGGGTTTTTCATATAATGAAAGCAACAATGAAAAATCAAATACCCATTTTCAGAAATGAAGGAAAAATAAAGACTATGGCCATATTCATAAATTCTCAAAACTCCAAAGGCTGAGTTAACATTTTCATCATGGCGGCCTGAAATTGATAGAAGGTTTTTTTTTTCCAGTAAAGGAGTGAGCCTTTTCAAGAAACAATACACATAGAGTTTCAAACCCTATTTTCTGGAGATTAAATCTTTTTAAAGCTTTCAAAATGAAAAGCCCATATCAAGGTTGTGAGTTTCTCATAGTGCATAAGTCAACAAAAAAAAACCATGAAAAGAAGAACTCTTGGAGATACAGTAGGCCGTGACTTAAAATTCTTAAGATGACTTTCAAATAGAAAGTGAAGTTCAAATTTTGGGCTGAGGAAACTTACCAAGTTTTTTTTTCTAAAAAGATCTTCCAAAGAACCTTTGAAATTCACATAGGTTGCTTGGATTTGTAAGTTGAAAGCTCATGTAAGATTTATTCATGGTCACCACAACACAACCACAAATTTTTACATGAGAAAATGTATCAAAAAAATTCTCAAGGCCGCTGCCTATAAGCTTGAAAAAAGCTTTCAAAAGCATCAAAATCTCTAGGTTTCAAGGCAAAAAATCAGATTTACCTTCAAAATTCTGCATTCAATCTTCAAAATCTCCAAAATGGCATCAAAAATAGAGATTTCCAATTGAAGCTCGACTAGGGTTTCCTCCATGGAAACGACGTCTTTCCTCAAGCAGTAGAATGAACAAAATGAAATGAAGTAAAATGAATGTCTTTCATTCATTTTAGGGTTAGAATACCCTAGAAAGGTCGACGGAGGAGAGGTATTTTTCCTTAAGTTTAAGTTTTTATTAAAAACTTTATTCACTTATGTTGGGTCGTGGCAATCTCTATGCCTTCTGTTTTATTTTTAAATGTCATTTTGATATTACATTAAGACTTAGTCTTTTAAGTTTTACATTTGATTTTCCTTTATTTTTTGTATTTTCAAACAAATTTTGTAAAACTTTATTAAAATGATAATATAAATCATTTTAATAAAAGTTATTTATAAAAAATGCAAAATAGAGATTCAAACAGTGAGATAAAATTTTATTTTTGCATTTTAAAACAAATTGTAAATCTTTATTTAAAGTGATGATTATAAATCACTTTTAAATAAATGATATTTTAAATGCAAAAATAAAGTGCTTTTGATATTTTTTTCAAATGACAGATTTTCAAAAGGGAGTTAAATGGAGCAGTAAAGCTTTTGCTTAAATCTTGTAGGTAGTTGAGAAATCAGAGCCAACATGTGGAGCGAAATCAAGGATTTTGAAGTACTTAATTGTGAGTTCTACTTCAATTAAGAGTCATGATTGATTGGGTTTCAATCAAGGAGCAAACTCAGGCACATAACATGAGTTCACTTTTAGTTACAACCCTATTTTGGAGGGGTTTTAAGTTGCATACGATCCATGAGGTTGTTTTGAGTTTCACAACTCTTTTTACATGTTTTGAGGAGTTGCTTTTTTTTATGCCTGATATGAGGGAAAGGAAGGACAACACATCATTTCTTGGAGCCATAATTCAAAATTTGAATTTGTGGAGCCTTTCTATAAGTTTTCTTTTCTCTTATTTCTTGAGTACTACAGATTATTAATGCAATTATCTCCTATTTTTCAATAAAAAGCTTATTTCCTTCTACATTATTCTTTGTTCTTTAGATTGTGAGTTATATGATAGAATATTGTGTCATCCTTTATTTTCATCAAATTCCTTCAATGTTGAATGCAAAGAATAGCATGGAATAGTGCAGTTCTATGTAAGTGTTCTCATTCTCTTGGATAAAAATTATGAAAACGTTACTGTTTTCCTTTTTTGAACATTAGAAAAGTCAAAGCCTTTCATAAGAATTATTTTTGCAGGCATGAATAACAGAGTTGTGGGATTGTATAGCTTTATTTGTTGAGTTATCTTGTGAGATTTTAGAAGCAGATTCAAATCATTTATCAGATGGTGAATCACCTAGTAATCCATTTTTTTAGTTTTTGCATTATCCTTCTTACCTTTTCTTCTATTAAAAGTCATTATTTACAAGAAATATCCAAAGGAAGCCAACCCATAACCTGGAGGTCTACCCTCACTATAGGATACCCATAGCCTGAGAATAGTCCAATGTTGCATGGTATTTAGGAGTTTTTCAACTTGTCTTCAGGTGCAAATCCCTATGTTAACAATTCTCTTGTGTATGGTGTTGTTATTTTAGTTTATGATCTACATTTCATGATGAATCACTTTAACAAAATAAGTTTTTAATGAATATTTTTGGATCTGATTACTGTTGATGGTTTTGATGCTTTAATTTTCTACAACTAATTCACCCCTCCTCTTAGTTGTCTTGTTCATTCAACATAAATAAGGTTAAAAAAACCCCATCAACACATGCAAAAGGACTTATCTCAAGAGTAGAAACAAGGTTGTCCAACACCCCACACCAAGAATAAGGCCAACCAACCAATACAAAACTAGATTATAGGATAGCTAAAATGGCCATAGAGAGAGTCACCAAAAGACATTCTTGCAACAAAAAAACTACCTCCATGATGAAGAACATTATACAATGGACTAACTACACCAAACTAACAGTGATACCCAATGGTTCTAGAACAACCACATCAATCTTAGGGTTATCGAACTTCCAAAAATGTATAACCTTTGAAAAATGAATTGACCATTCCAATGAAATCGAGACTCCTTTGAACCATACATGGATGAACTAAAATCCTTTTCCAAGCCTAAGTCATCACCACCAGACATCACAAAGGGATGGTAAAAAAATTGGGGAAAAACCCAACACAATCTACGCAAGCTGGATGGCCTCCATGCACTACAAGAGGAAAAAATATTAAAGCTACGACCAAAAAAACAATACTATCCCTGGATCCATACAAATTTTGGGCTACATCACACAAAACCCTCAAACCAAAACATAGCATGGAGTCAACCCCATCAAAAATCAAATAAGACAAGCTAGAAAATCCATTGACGCCAACCAGAGGGAAAGCAAGTTGCAAGACAAGCTCCACCGAGGTATAGTAAAAATACAACAACACTAAAACCCAAACAAGGAAAGCAATCTCCTTTGAAGCCAATCTAGGCCAACACAACCTATCAAAACAAAGGAAAAGAGCTTTTGAGCCAAAGAAAAACCAAACATCTGTTGAGGAAAGGGAAAGAATATACAACATATCATCCTCAAATGCACCAGCCCGGTGCAAAGCATCATTCAAATAATTTTCATCCTCAAAATCAACTTCACCATCTTCCACGCCCCTTTCAGATTTGAAAAATGCCCCTATGCTACCATTCCTACCCATCCTCATAGCTCTATTACAACTATTCTAGTTATAGTGGCAACATTTTTTAATATTCTAACATCTCTAGTAGGATTGTAAAGCTAAAATTAGATTTTTTTAGTTGGTTTAGTCATCATATGACACAATAGAAAATGAGGGTTTTAAGCTTGTATTTGGTGAAAAAAAATTATATGGAGAATTTTTATTCCAAAAGGACCTCGCCATTGTATGGTTTCAATGCTAGAGGAATTTATGGAATTTTTTTTTTCTAAGAGGCCATATTACCTCCCATCACATTGTTTGAGGTGGGGAATTTAACATAAAATCACATATATTATATAAAGTGATTTTAATAATTGCACATAGCACTAAGTATTGAACTCAAAGTGTTGGACACTAATGCTAAGGGATTTAGGGCACACTTAAGCATTAAGGGCCTTAACCCCCCAACAACCCTAGGTTCCTATAGCCACCAATGATAATGCTAATTGTGCTGACCAAAATAAATTTCCACCCATTTCTATGCCCTAGCTCCACCCATTTGTTTCCCTTGTGGCCACTTCTATCAACAATGCTACCTCCTAGCCATTAGAGCCATAATTTTTTATTGTCATAGGGCTTTTTTTCATTTTGTATAACTTTTGTATTAGGAGTTAGATTTTTACAAATGAATAGTTGATGGAAAGATAACAAAGTATACTTTCTATCTAAGGCAGTTTTTATTATTATTTTTTTCCATTTTTGACCACGTGTTGTAGGTTGAAGCTAGTTGTATTTTTCATTGATATGTCATAAATTTATACCAAATAAATAATTTTCAAAAATAAATAAGCATGGGAAAGTTATTACAGGGCACTACAAAACTATATAGTCATTTTGAGTTAACAACAATTGATATGAAGAAAATGGAGTGGGGAGTGGGTGAGAAGAGAAGTGGGGGAGGATTTTTGAAATCCTTTGAAGATGGTGATGATGGAGAAGGAGATTTTGATTGGGATTCAGATGTGGCTGAGGTTCCTCAGCTTCTAGCAAATGAAAACTCTCTAGTTTGTAATTTTGTTGTGGCGTGTGAGGCTATTGGAGTCCATTTTTTGATGTGCTTGGCTTCAGAAGACCTTGTTGCTACAGTTGCTTGTGCTGATTCTTTTTGGCTAGTTGGGGATCTAACATAGTTACTAGAACTTCCTCTGCATTACTCTATTTGCTACAAAGGGTTTATTGTTGGTGGAATTGATTCCTTGACTCAGGCCTTTCTTCTTTGCCTTGACACATCTCTCTTTGTGGGATTTGGCTCATTTGGTGGAGTTTTTGCTCTACTATTTTCTAGTTGGTTATGCCTATGGTTTTTCTTGAATATCTGGTTTTGTGCTGAGCTGGGAATCTCCTTTTTGGTCTGCTTGTTTATTTCCTAGGGTGCTCCTGGCACCCGATTTTGGGTTCTTTTTCTCTTCATGAGAGCTACTCTACTCCCTTTGTGGTTGGTGAGGCTTTTTCTTTCGAAGAGGGCAGCCATTTATTTATGGTAGTGGTTGCTTGGCTAGTAGTGTCTTGGATCTGGTGGTTTTATCTTTGGTTCTTTGGGGGTTTTGGTTCGTCGTAGCTTTGTGTTTGTGGCTGCTCTATTTATTTCCTATTTTAGGGGTGGATTGTTTCCTTTTTCATCCAACTTTTATTCCAAGTACTTTCCATGGTTGTTTGAGGAGGTCTTGGGCTATCTTAAGAGGGTTGTACTAAAGGGTTATTTTACTATTGAGACTAAGATGGAGTGGTGGTCTGCCCTCCATGTTGTTGTTGTGGGTAACAACCTAATTGTTGAAAGTGTCCCTCTTGGACTTCTTTTGTTGGTGGCTGGTTCATTTGATAAGTTCCTTTTGAATTTCCTAAAGCTTGCTATTCCAAAGGATGGTGTTCTTTCCCCTTCTTTTGAAACATTGGCTTTCTTCCAGGTCCATTAGACTATGTATTCTTTTGAGGTGAAGACTACTCCTATAGAGGTGGAGTCCCTTCCTATAGAGGTGGAGGTGGTTTATGTGGACATGGTGGGGAGCCCAATTTTTTGGCCTCCTTTGGTGGTGTTCCTATTGAGGTGGAGCCTGAGGTTTCTAGGGATTTATGGATTTAGCAGTATGGGTTTTCATATCATCTCCTCTTATAGAGGGGATCTCTTTCCTCTAGAGGTGTATTTTGAGTTGGTTTGTTGGGTTGTAAGGAGTTCCAAGGGGGTTCTT
Organism: Sequoia sempervirens; assembly: GCA_007258455.2. NCBI lineage: Eukaryota > Viridiplantae > Streptophyta > Pinopsida > Cupressales > Cupressaceae > Sequoia > Sequoia sempervirens. The sequence continues at coordinate 17,658 of VDFB02229845.1, forward strand.
ACTTCCATGGTGTTTTCCTTTGGGGTTTTGTTTTGGGTGAGGTGGGTTTTCTGCATCACTATTTCTATTTTGGGTGATGTAGGGATCCTACATCATCATGGTTGTGGTTTCTCTTGGCTCAGTTCTATCTATTATGAGCAGATGGTTTATTGTAGCTTGGTTGTTGCAGGTTGTGTTGTTTCCAGACTAATTCAGGTAGTCTTTGCACTATTTGGGTTCTAGGTACATGCTAAAACTTGGTTGTTAAGGGTTTAAGGTTCCCTTCAAAGGCTCGTCGTGACAACATGGATAGTCTAACCCTTATTTTGTTGGCTATTGTTAGTCTGAGCTATATCTTTTTGCAATAGGGTTTCAGGTCCCTTCAAAACTTGTCTGTTAAAGGGTTTCGAGTCCCCCCAAAACTTGTTTTTCCCATTAATCAAAACTATATATTCATTTATAAATTTTATCATAAGTTTATTTTATATCAAAATTGAAAAATTTAGCCATTGTGGGCCTAGTGAACATTGTAATCTTGTAAAGTATTTGTAATTGAACTAAATTATAAAGTGCCAATATTGTAATATTTTGGTGGTGGGAGGGTGAATTATGAGACTAGTGGAAAGGGTGGGTGCATTTTTGTGTCTTTCTTGCACTTTTCATTCTCTCTTCATACACTAAAAGATTTTTTTCCCATAATGGATCAAGTAATAGCTCCTATTATAACACCATACAACTATTTTGAATAGAAAATTAAAATGAAAATATACTTGAAAAGTTAGGATTCCATAGCATGATAATGTGACTTGAAATTGGACCCAAAATAGATGCAAAAATTCTAAAATGGCATAATAAGTATGATGGAATATTTAGAACCTTGTATATGTAGGTATCCCATGATTTATCCTTTCATATTGAATATTCTATTACATCAAATTATGGATTAAATTCTTTGGAAAAAATATTTGACAAGAAAGATGAATTAAGAGGTAATCAATTGAAGAATGAGATTATAGGGTTAAATCCCTCTAGCTTTAATACTTTTCAAGATTTCTTCACTAAACTAAAATCCATAAGATTATAATGAAACATTGTAGAAATGAAAAGGAAGATAAGAATTTGATCTTAAGTATTCTATCTAAACTTGGTCTAGAATATTAAAAAATTCCCTACATTTTATGCTACTAAAAGTTATTTAGGAACCTCCTACACAATGCCTTCTTTTGACGTATTTGCTAATGAACTCACAAAGGAAATGAATAAGCTAGTTTATATGGGAATTGTACGAATTATGGAAATAATGATTAGAAAGGTCCAAGAAAATAGAATAAGAAGCAAAAGAATCAAGGAATGAATAAACATGATCATAAATTGATATCCTCACATTCTACTTCGTTAAAATATTTGTCTAAAGATGATAAGTGTAAAAAGGAAAATTTAAGTGTTTCTTTTGTAAGAAATATGGTCATGATGAACATAAGTGTTTGAAAAAGATAATATCTCTTCTCACCCATCATCTTGAAAAAAATAACATTAAGGTACTAGATTTTGAAAAACCAGATTCATTAGAAGATTTTGCAAAGGACACATTGTAATAAGGGGAAAGGAAATGACAAATCCCTTGCTATAGCAGCTTCATAACTTGACACTTGGGTTATTGAATCAAGTGCTTCTCACCACATGATTAATACACATGGAAGTTTATCATCCTTGGAACCATGTTTTATGCTTGGCATTCTTATGGGTAATGATTCACTAGAAGTTGTTGGGAGAGAGTCTATTGATGTTGGTGGTGGGATATTTCATGATATTCATTGTGTTCCTTCATTATCAACCAATCTCCTCTCTATCTACTAGGCCACCCATATAAGATTTGAGAAGCAAATCTAATCCACTCTAGAATAGTGGTCATTAGTGAACTACACAAGGGATCTATAGTTTCCATGAGAAAATTAGATAATTAGTCTAGGATCTATCACTTTTCTCACTTTTTTCATTATTCTCCTTTGAAATTATTTCTTATTCATTCAAATGAAGTGAATAATTTGTAGCATCAATAGTTTGGCTTCTTGAACTACCACTACCTGCATTACCTGAGTTAGCAAGACATGGTTTTATACTTGCCTACAATATAATTTTTCAATGGTATTTGTTAGGGATTCATTATTTGCAAGCATATAAAGGAGAATTTTGAATAGGGAAAATCTCTGAGAGCCTCATAGCTTTTATATTTAGTACATACTACTTTGGCTAGACCATTTTCACATCTATCTTTCAGTTGATCCCAATATGTTTTGATCTTCATTGATAATTTATCTAGGCACACCTTTATATATTTTCTCAAACAAAATTTTGAGTCTTTGATTTAGTTTTAGGCTTCAAAGAATTTTAAGAGAAACAAACTAGGAAATCCATGAAGATTGCATGAATAGATAATGTGGGGAATATACATTTCAAAATAGTTGATACTGGCCCTTGGAATTCATCAATTTATTGTACTTTATTTGGAGGACCAATATTGATGATTGTGATGTCAAAATCTTCTGGAAAGATAGTAGCATTATCCTTTTCTACATAAGGGGTGGTTACATGTAAAATTTGGGATTTAGAGGCATCCCTGATCATGTGAGACCTTATTTTGGCCTTTTTCTTCTCTTTTGAACTATTAATATTTCCTAATATTGCCTTTAGAATCGCTTGAGTAGTCTCAATTATTGATCTTTTAATCTTCAAATGACCTTCTAGCCATGTTGGAGTAGTATCTTTATTTGTTTTCTGAGAAGGAGAAGTCTCTATCAGGATATCTTCTACTAGCACATCCTCATATGCTTTATCTTTCTTCTACCTTGTAGGAAACTCTTTTGGGTGATCCCACAATAGTGGTTTTCACTTTCTGGCCAAACTTGACATTGAACTGATTTTTTGTAACTAAATCTTCACTTTCGGGACTCTTTCTCTACAAAACCCTCACTGGGGCCCTCCTCTTCTTCAACTTGCTCCTCTACACTGGAGGAAACCTCATCTTGTACTTTAACATATAAGAATTCAACTCATTGAGCTAAAAGAGCCACACATCAGGCTTCCATCCACTTCTTGGTACTTTTTAGGATGGGTCAAGTGATAAAATCTATATTAGTTTCCTCTTCCTCAGTCCAGTCTGATAGTGGGATGAGCTGATCAACCACCTTATTAAACTCATCAACATCTAGAAATTTACCATCTTCGTGTACCTAATCGAGGATCAAATAAAGGTGCAACATCCTACTATAATCCACTGTCATCCTCATAAAAGGTATTTTTTGGACCTATAGATCATTCATGCAATTGGCCCAAAATTGTAAATTTGCAGTTGTGAAACATAGAAAAATAGGTTCACCAAAATGAAACATACAAAAATAGGGTTTAACCAAAATGGATGGAAAATGGTATGTGTGGGCCTATCTTTCTATTAATTTCATTAGGAAATGAGATCCCCCAATGGTAGAATTGACTTTTAGCCTTTAGGTGAGTCAACCCTATTGGAAATCTTGTAAATTTCCTTATGATAGAAGATAGGGTAAAATCTGCTTGAACAACACTTTTGGGAGATAAACTAAAAATAGTAAATGAATTGAATTATACAATGTAAGGCTAGAATCATGTATTTACAACATAACTCTAACAAAAATGAATTTTTTTTAGCAAATTTGAGAAAGGTAAGACACTGTGTACCCATCACCAAAAGTGGTTGTTGAGTCTAGAAATGGAAAATGAGTCCTTATATAGATTTCTTTTCTCAATTTTTGGGGTCACCTGGAGATAGATCTGAGATGCCTTTTCCCATAGGTTTCACTGCTAAAAAGTTAGAAATGAATTTGAGATCTGAGTTTTTGTGGCTTGACAACTTTGACAACTTTGCAAAATTGCACTTTTGATCCAATTTCAATCCTTCTTTGCTTGTGAATCTACAGATACAAAGAGAGGGAAAAAATGTTTGTTTTTGGTGAATAGGAGTTTTCCTTGGTCAAACCCTATCTTGGTAATTAAACCTTGAAATGAAAGAAAAATAAAATGTAAGAAATGATGAATGAATGATTCTATGTTGTAACTCACCAAACCCTTTAATGAAGATCCTTAGAGGACTGTAGTTTAACATATCTCTTTAAGGTCTTGATCTCACATGAAATGTCTTGATTGAATGTTGACCTTGATGCTTGGATTGATGCTTGAATGCTTGAAATTGACATCACAATGCTAGCTCCAAAAACATACATGGATGCAAATAACTTTGACATGATTCTTGAGATGTTGAATGTTGATGTAGAAGACTAATAAATCTGCTCTTGAATGCTCTTGCCAATAATCTTTGCTCTTAGGATTGATCTCTTGCTTGTTCTTATAGGATTTGAAATGATAAAAAGACCTTGTAGGTAATTTTCTAATTTCTCGACAATACATCAAATGCCGACAATTATAATTTGAATTTGAATCATAAAAATGCTACCAAAACCATATTAAAATTTGAGATCCTGTGGATAAAGGGGATGAGGAAATTATTCAGAGGATGGGTATTCTTGGCATTAGGTAGGGGAACCCTTGTTGTAGGAGAAATCATAATTTTTGGAACAAAATTTAGAGGGAGGGTCATTGGCTTCCCCCTCCTGGTGGTGTTTTAAAATTAGCATTGATGGTTCTTCAAGGGATAACCCTGGGAATGCTGGAATTGGTGGTGTTGGAAGGGACATGGCTGGTAATGTCATTTTCTTCTTTTTGATATATAAGGGGCAACATATTAACAATTTTAAATGGAAGGTTTGGTGATGTTATATGCTATTGAGAGAGTTTGTGCTATAGGATGGAGTCAAATCATTTGTGAGCCAAACTCTCAGATATTGATTAATATGTTGAATAGTCAGATGTTGGTCGGTGTCAACTAGCATCTTGCCTCAATGGTTAGTCATATTCTTAGATTGACTTCCATGTTAGGGGTTGTGTCTTTTATCCATATTCCATGGGAGTGGAATAGAGTGGTGGATTGCTTGGTGAAATGGGCATTGAGAATGTTAGGGGTTGGCAAGTGGAAGATTGGAAGCAGTTATACCGAGAGTATCCCCAAGATCTTTCTAGGTTGATTTCTACAAACAAAAGGGAGTAATTTTATTTTGGTTTGGGCTTTATGGATTTGGCTATTTTGGGTTTTTTTTTTTGCCTTAGGGTGTTGGCTTGGAGTTTTTTGACTCTTCCTTTGTAATCTTTTCTTTGATTTAATAAATTTCTACCCCTTTTATTGAAAAAATACCAAAATAAACTCTAATTACTTTTACATAGATCTAATTCTATTTGACTTTGAAAATCAATTACTTTTGGGAGTAAGTTAAAATAATACTAAAAATAGAAATAAAACATATGCTAATTCTTTGTAATATAAAGTAATAATATTTTCTTTAAAACGATTAAAAATAAATTTATCCAATACTATTTACTTTAAAATAAACTATATTAATTAATTGAAAATTACCTTTCTAAACTTATTGCCTTCATTAACCATACTAAATACTATTACAAATATAAAGTTAACTAATACTGTTTGCAAATAACTTAAAATATTTAGAACACTTCAAGAATTACTTTTGCAAATATAACTTAGGTAAATACATTTTCTTTTCAAATTAAACTTAAACTATTTTAAATATTAAAAATCAATTTTGTAATTGGAAGTTTTTACTATTACTAATGAACATAAATTATTCTATAACATTTTAAAATTACATTTGTAAAATTAATTTCTTTGAAAATAAATGTATTTTAAACTAATTAAATAGTTACCTCACAAATATAATTTTAACTAAAATTGAAAATAATGTTAAAATTATTCTAAACACTTGAAATTACTATGAGATATAGATTTACTAATACTTAATTGCTTGAAAATAAATACTAATTTTAATAATTTAAACCAATGCACTATCATTTGAAAGTAAATATTGACTAATCTTGTACAAAACATTAATTATAAAATATTCTTAAAATAGAATAAAATCAAATTGATTTAGACCCAAGGATTAGTACCCACACCAAAATTGTATTTATAATTTTAAAAACAATAAATTCAATTATTACTTTACTCCTAACTAATTTAGTTTTTATAATAAGGATAAATGGACCAATTAACCATATATTAGTATAATGAAATTACATAGTCATTCATCTATAGAATGTGATGTGCAATAAGTTATAAATATGACCAAGTATTAAATCTTCCCTTAAGATATTTCAAGTATATTACCGCATTTCTTCTCTTGAAATTGAGTTCTAGAAGAGTATCAATAGATTTGACTAAGTTTTAATTTCTTCTCACAAATTAAACTATCTTTCTTGAAAACCTACTTTAGCAATTTATAGAATCTTTTAAAACCAATTTCTTTGAAAATAAATTGAATTATATTAATTATTTAAACTTTCTTTGCATGATAAATTTAACTAATATTAATGCCTTTGAAAAAGAAAATAAAATAGTAGATTATATTAATTCTTTAAAAATTAGTTTTGCATAAATTTAACGTAAACATTATAATACTAATAAATTTGACTATACTAAATTCTTCAAAATTACTTTTATAAAATAAATTTAACTTATCTATTTTGAAGATTTAAAAAGTACTTTTGCCAGTATAAATTGCACTCAAAATATCCTAAACATTTAAAAAAAACATCTCTCATAAAATATTAAATTGACTAATACTACTTTGTTTTGAAAACAAACTTAATCTTCAAATATGAATTTATTTGAAAATAAACTTAACTTATTCTAAATTCTTGTAAATTTCTTTTGGAATTATAAATTTAATTAACTACAATTTTTTTTGAAAATAAATGCACTTAAATTAATCTAGACATTTGAAAGTTACATTTTTATAATATAAATTCATCTATATCTAATTGTATTTTTGGAAATAGTAAATTAAATTTCTCAAACTTAATTTTTAAATAAATTTATTTAATTTCAACTATCATTATTTGATCTATATCAACTATATTAGTTTTTTAAAGAATTTTCTTATGTAATTCAACCTTAATAAATTTGTCTATTACTAATAAATTTAAGATATATTAACATATCATCATGATACTAATTACTTTGCAAGTAACTTTATCTAATTAATGTTATTCTAATTACTTAGTGGTATTTTTCTCATCATCCTTTTTTTCATATTTATTAATAAATACTATTTACCTTTTTAATGATTAAATTAAACTATTTCCATTTATTTTAAAAATAAATTATTACTATATACTTGAAAACATATATATTTTTGGATCATAAATTTGATTTGTCTAATTATCTTTAAAAACTAGCATATCTATCCTATCACATAGTCTATATAGAAAATGTCGAGAGATATCAATTGTAGGAATCCAAAATGACAATAATATTAATATTGTGTTTGTTATAATACTTTCATTAGTTGTATCATAATTTAAGATAATTGAATTATATTAAAATATATAATAAGAGCATCATTATCATTTACTCTGTTATGCTAAAAGATACAAGACTTGGTTATTAGACTTTCCAAATAAAAAATGGAAGGAAATAGACCAAATTGTACAGGTTGATAGCTTAATATATCTCATCATCTCCCTCTTTCTATCTCTATTTCTCCCTCTCCCTCTCTCATCGTCTCCCTCTTTCTATCTCTATTTATCCCTCTTCCTCTTTCTCTTTCATTCCATTGCAACCTCTTTATATGTTTATCTATCTTTCTCACACCGCTTCTATATTTCCCAAGTTATATCTATCTCTATCCCTATCTCTCCCTCTCTCCTTATTACTCCTTTCTATTTCTCTCTACTTCTCTCTCCTTTGTCTATTTCTCTCCCTCCTCTCCCTTTCTCTCTATCTATTTATAAATATATATCCCTCTCCATATCTCTCTCACTCATACACACACACACTTCCTCTTTCTCCTTCCCTACTTCTATCTCTATCTCTATTTCTTTATCTTTCAACCTATCTATACCTCTCGAGTACTTATCTCTATCACCTTCTTTCTCTCTCTCTTTCCCCCTCTATCTCTACCTCCCTATCTCTCCCTCCACCTCTCTATCTATACCTCATTACATCTACCTCTATCTCTTTCTCTCTATCTCTCACTCCTCTCTCTATCTCTTTCTATCTATGTATCTCTACATCTATTTCTATATCTCTATCCCTATACATATATATCCCTTACCTCTCTCTCCCTTTTTCATTCTCTATCTTATTCATTTCTCTCTCTGTCTCTCTCTATCCCACAATTTATATATCCCTCTCCAACTCTATTTGTCTTTTTGTTCTTCTCTCTATTTTTCTCTTTATCTCTCTCCCTTTCCCCATCTCTCTATATCCCCTTATATCTCTATCTTTATATCACTCTATCTTACCACATCTCTCTCTCTCTATCTCTATCTTTATATAAATATATTCAATTTATATTTATTATTACATATTTTATGAAATATATGATATATTATTAAATATAAATATTATATACATGTACACTCCCTTTTTCTCCCACACTATCTCTATCTCTACCCCCTCTCTATTGCTTTTCTCTATTACCATATGTATCTCTCACTCTTGCCCCCTCAATATATTCCTCACTCCCTCTTTCTCTATATCACTTCATATATCTTTATCTTCCTATCTCTCCATCTCCCCCTCTCTCACCATCTCCCTCTTTCTATCTCTATTTCTCCCTCTCCCTCTTTCTATTTCATTCCATCACTCCCTCTTTATATGTTTATCTATCTTTCTCACACTTCTATATTTCCCAAGTTATATCTATCTCTATCCCTATATCCTCCTCTCTCTTTATCACCCCCTCTTTCTATTTCTCTCTTGTTATCTCTCCTCTCCTTATTTCTCTCCCCCTGTCTCTCTCTCTTTATCTATTTGTAAATATATATCCCTCTCCATATCTCTCTCACTCATATACACACACTTAATATTTCTTCTTACTTACCTCTATCTTTATCTCTTTATCTTTTCACCTATCTATACCTCTCTATTACTTATCTCTATCACCTTCTTTCTCTCTCACTCTTTCCCCCTCTATCTCCCTCTCCCTCTCTCCCTCCCCCTATCTATCTATATCTCATCTCTTTCTCTCTCTCTCTCTCTCACTCCTCTATCTAT
>VDFB02229846.1:0-23324 GCA_007258455.2 Sequoia sempervirens
TAGTAAAATGAGGATATCTCACTCGATTCTCAATGAAATAACACCATTCCAAATCCAAAAGAAATCTTATTCAATTATCTATCCATCCATGATAGGCTTGGAGTGTGGAACAATGTGTACAGGTCGTACAATGCATGTGATCAGCAATTTCTTAATGGAAAACACAAAAAATAGCAATTTCTTATTAGAAACTCATTCCCAACTTCTTCAACAGCCTCCCCTTCAAGATATTACAACAATATATCATGCTACCACCTGAAAAATACCTCTTGGGGTGCCTATAACTGACCACAAACTAACTTAACCCTTACATATGCTTAATTTTGCATTGTTTGACAATTTGTTAACAACAAACACAAAATAATGCAACCTTTTGCATTTTTGGAACAACTAACCTTAAAAAGCCCCCAATTACATGAATAATAGTCTCAAAGACCTTATTTAACATTAATTTACTCAAATACCCCTAAATTTCTAATGCCTTCCTTCAAAGGATGAATTGTTGAAATTGTGTGTACTGGGTGCTCCTGCACCAGGGTTGGATACAACAATATATGTAGTACATACTCATGTATTGAATAGAGTTCTCTTCCTAGTCTATATGTTTAATAATTTTAGGAATAATGAATAAATATAACATAGTATAAATAATGATTGTTAATGATGTTTGTTTTAATTTACACACCCCTTTTCACCCCCTATTCATTGTAAACTATGCATAACTTGAACATATTAAAAAAACTATAGCCCACATTGACATTGTATGCCACATTAATCCAACCATATGACAAAAGATAAGCGATCTATCCTCTAGAATGAATGTAAGTAGAGAAATTTTTGCATACTTGTAGATGGTACAATATTTCATGGTTAAGTGGAAGCCTCCTATCAACAACAATATCCAAATATCCATGTATCTATCTCATCGAGCCTCTAAACCCTTCAAACCTGTGAATTTTTCCACTAACCTATTATGCACAAAAGTCAAATTTTAGAGCTATGTCGCCACTAAAAAAAAAGAAACAGAGCTTTGAAACCAAATCCACACACAACACAATGTGGTATTCATAGAAATCCATACAAACAAACTAAACTCAGAACATTGGAATGGAAACAACTTCAAATTATGATAGAGAGCATGGATTCACTTTACTCAACTGGAGGCACATTTCACAATAATGGGTTCTTCATCTAAAATATTTGTACACTTTTCAAATAGTAAACAGATTGATGAAAGAGAGAGGAATTAAAAAGATACTTGGATGTAGTTGGATTGAAGGCCATAAACTGGTACATGTTTTTTATGTAGGAGTCATATCACATCCATGAGCTTATGGGTAAAAGAGCTATGCAAAATAGGAGAAATTGGCTTGAAAATAGAAGGCATCGAGGGTATAAATAATCATTTTTCTGCCACCATAGTGAAAGGTTAGAACTTTCTTTCATCTTTGCATATTGGTTTGATGCTTCAAATGATGCATTTCTTATATTGAAAAGTGAATTACCTTATTGAGCTTCTCTTGTTTCGAGAATAGTTTAATATTCTCCACTTAACCGAGGCCAACCATTGGCCAGTTGGAAGCTCATTTGGCCCCTCCCCTCCTCACATCACTTTGAATTCCCCATACCTAATCATATAACATTAATCATTCATTCATCCATTAATAACATATAGCATTAATTCATCCATTAATAACATATAACTTTCATTAATTAACATATTCACATTCATTCATTAACATATAACATTTATTCAATAACATATTCACATTCATTCATAATATGATTACAATCATTTTTTTTTGTTTCTTTTTTGAAGCTAAAAAAAGCTTAAGTGGAGTATCATTTTCTAAATCACCTGTCCCCCCTTCAGTTGTTTTTCCCTTTGCTTGTGATCTTAATGTATTCCTATTAGTGTACTCACGACGTGGAAGCCGCTACAAGGGGGGTCTGTTGCAATAACAAAGAAATGTTAAATTGATATGTTTTATTATTATTGTTACAAGTATTTCATTAATTAAAAGAAAATTAGAGTGGTTCTCTTTCCCTGATGGGGCCACATCATGTTCCTAATCTTCTCTTATAGCCTCATGCTCAAGATGCTAAACACCCTCTAAATTGTGATCTGGAGTTGAAACACAAAGGTTACATTAATTAATGGGACGGATCTGGAGCTAATCATGTTCAACATGTTGATCATGCTCTACATGCTCTAAAGTTGAAACACGAAAGGTTACATTAATTAATACACCAATTGTAATTAAAGATGTTTAATTGTATTAATCCATACTGTGTTTTGTATAGCACATGAATACATCCAATACCAGGATGCACACCATGACCTTCATCTGCAGGTTGTGCTCCACCCTCACCAGGCTGCATTCCAATGTCATGTGTAGTATTATCATTGCTTGTCTGTTTAAAACAAATAGGCACATAATTACTTTATGGTGGAAATTAATATTGAATAGATTTCACAAGTATTCAATTTTAAATAAACTTTATTGAGTTTATTTACCTGTGTGTCAGATGCAGTGGAAGATTGTGTTTTCCCAGTCAAGACTCTTAGGCATTCAGCCACGACTCCATAGCCTTGTTGGAAGGAAATATTTAGGTCCTCTTATGTGGGCACTCTATTGAATTCAGAGCCCTGCATTTTTGCATAAGATCATGAATTTTGCTTCTATGGTGTGATAAAATCAAAATTGCTTGCAATTTATTATTTGGATGCAATATTTCATTTATTGATACTTACAATTCATGCGACTAATTTCATATAACCACCAAAGCCAAGTTTGTGTTCCCCGTGTTTTTCTAGTCTTGCCTTTGTTTCCTTTGATGTGTCAAGCAGCCTATGAAAAGTTTGAAATATGTTAGATTATGTAAAAAGAAAGTGTAATCAATATATAATTACATTGTCGATAGTATCACATACCTTCCTTGGCCCAGTGGTGTCTTTCCTTTTTTCTTTTCAGCCTTCTCCTTTCCATCTGACACCAGGTCCTTCCACTCCCTCTCTGGAATCATGGGGGAACGCTCATACTTTTTGTTCTTCTCTAAATGTGGCCTATATTGGTCCCTCACATACTTTATATAGGTATCAGCTTTCTTAAGGACCTTCGTTTGGTTGAATGTTTTATCTCCGAACAACACAACTAAATGGTTAATGAGCTCATCTTTTAAATCTTCATTTTGGGCATTCCACCGTGTACGTATGGTGGGCCTAAAGAGCTCCAATGTAATATCACTTAGATGTTTATAAAAAACATCATTTCCTGCAAAATGATCATGGGATCATTATTCTAAAAAGAGTGATCAATAAGTAAATTTCAATTGGATTATATATAATAATAATTAAAACATTTTAAAGTACCTGGGACCTTCTCTATCTTTATGAGAACGAAATCCTCAGTCACCACAAATGTGACCAAAAATGTTCTTTTACTAGTAATATAGGAAGATCCAAGAAATGCTACTAAAACATCACCAGTACTAGTTGTGGCCTCTGCATCCCCAGGTACATGTCCTAACGCATGTTCTAGCATGTGTTCGCTGCGAGAGGGTGCATTACCCGATGCCTGCATGTTATGTGTTTCCGACATTTGAGGAGAAAATATAGGCATGAATGATGGGGTTGGATGATGTGATGTATGCGCATGAAGATCAGGATCAACACTTGTACCAACCCCTACTCCTCGGGAAACACCTGCAGTACCCTAATCATGGCCAGCAACATCATGAGGATGCAAATAATCCTGTAAAAAAAACACATATTTTAGTTCATGACATAAAAGAGTACAAAATATAAAACCATGAATGAACTTATGTTATAATTAAAGACCTCATGATAGCTTACTTGCAATTTTTGTGCTCTATCAGTCAATATTTTAACACTCTCTTATCTCATCTATTTGAGGCACTATGAATATCAACTTAAGGATTTCTTCATTGCATTTTTTTTGGGTCTTCCTTAACATATCGAGAGGGGTTGTTGAATATGTGATATCATCATCACATAATATTGACTGCACCTCCCTATGGATGTTCTCTATTGTTGGTTCATTTCCCTGATCAACCGACTGCATCAAGAATATTAAAAACATTATTGAAATTAACCCAAGGAACTTATGAAAAAAACATAAAAATAAAACATTTTGCTCATATCTAATTTGTACAATTAAAATGAGGTAGTCCTATCAGGTAGAAGTGGTTGAAGATGCATTGTGATCTGTGCTCTAGGTCGTATCCTTCCCTGTATGATCAATGTTCCACTATGACAAAAATTAAATATATAAAAGCATTATAGAAATGAAACCAATAGAATTACAAAACAAACATAAGAATAAAATGGTATATTAGAGTCATTAATTAGAGGTTGGGTAAAATGGTACATAGTACATACCACCCCCATAGTAACTATGTTTGTAACTAAGAGATTTAAATTTTAATCAACTAAAAACTCTTCCCCTCCAGTTATTGATTTTATCACACATACGAATACACGATTTCCCTCGCACGCCTCGAATATGCAATTGGGTTGCTTATTTGTTGACCCAGGTCATGTATTGTTTATAAACCCTATAATATCCCTGATGCTTTTGTCCTACCATCAATGTACATAGCCACTCCTTTATTTTGATCCTTATCTTTTAGTTGTATATAATTTGCTAACAGTGCATACCTACGCATACTTCGTGTATATCAAACTAGTTGCATCCAATCTTTGTAACTGTAATAGGGTCCGACATACTCCATCAATTTAGTAACTTTGTCATAACAAACCTTTATGTCATCCATGCAAAATAAGCCCAAACCATGTAATGATGATGGTGCTATGCGATATATCCTCTCGTTGACACAAAAATCAGTGTTTATTGGAGGAAGTTCCTTGCGTACCCATTGTTTCCATAGATTTTTGTACCTCAAGGGAACCTCAATGTTGCCTATGCTCTCATCATCATAAAAACATGACCCCCATTCAGCAAGAAAAAATTCCATGCGTTTACAAAATTTTCTACTAATATTTTGACCTCTAGTTTATCTCACTTTTTTAGACCTACTACATGTCTCGCTTTCCTCTTCTCTTCCTAAATATCCCTCGCTCGAGGAAGAAAGATTTGAAAAATACCTATTTGGTTGTACCTGCACTCATAAGGATGTTGGATGAAGTTCTTTCATGGTGATGTGATCCCAAGGTGACATTATGATAAATCTATCATTTCATCGCTAGAATTTGACAAGTTATAAGGTAATCAAGTCTTGATAGATTGCAAGTTATTGTTACTACCATCCAAATGTGTCCATCACAAATCAAATCTACTTAACGTTTTAACTCCCAAACTTTGTAACAAGTGTTAAATGTGACTATGATCCACCAGTTACACAACCAAGGCCTCAAATGTATTCTGTCTAAAAATAGCAGCAAATTTATATTTAATTTCCATATGTCTAAGTGGTTAACGGGGAGGGAGTGTGTACTAGGCCTGGTTAAGTCATCATAATTTTATGCTTTGGCAATAAAAATTGTTTAAGTCATCTTAGATCTTCCTATGTCTAATTGCTAGGAGACTTTTGATATGTTTTAAGGTAGGATGAGTCGTTGCATCAATGTTCTAGTTCTCTATGACAAGGTTTCAACATATTCAAATAGTGAAGGTTACTGCTCATAGTCATTTGAAACAACAACATTTTCATTATGTATGATGGTAGGATTTGATAACTTAAAAGAATTGGCTACCCAACAAACTTAAAGTTAAAAGAAACTTTTTCAGTTTAAGGGGTTAGCACTTTCTTTCATCTTTGCATATTGGTTTGACGCTTCAAACGATGCATTTCTTATTCCACTTCTATCATATTGTATTCCCATCCCATTGCAATTGTTGATACCAAAATTTCATATCAAATACCACATTCTTGAAGCAATTTTTTGTGTTTTTACTATTTTTTGAAGTTCTTTTGTGTTGTATGGATCCGTAAAAGCTTGAAATGCTCTAAGATCATTGGCGTAGATAAATATATGTGTTTGTACAAGCTTGATATGCTCTGAGATCATTGTCTTGTGGGAGAAAACAATCAAATGCAGGGACTGCCCTATTTTGCCTGTGTAAGGGTTTGAGGGCTAAATAGAAATGGCATCTACCAATCCACCCACTATCTTGGAACTGTAACTTGGTGGATTGGTGTGCAACATGGTATGATAGAGGTTCATTTCATTTAGGGGTCTGTTAAAGCAAGAAGAAACTTGGCATTGAATTGATGCCCTAGGGTTGACAGGGGCAATTTTCTTGTGAATTTGTGATTGTTAAGTCAAGGTTTGTCAATTTGATGGATATATTGGTAGAGTCATGGTGACACTATTTGATGGTCCAATCTCTACTTTGAAACAAAAATATCTCTAACAAATCTAAGAGCTATAATGGGATGGCCACCATCCTAGGAAAGATTCTTCATTCTCACTTTTAGGTGTTAAAATTTAACAATACCTTGATTGATGAAAGAGCCCAAAGAGCCTTTCTCCATGGTATCCAAGTACACATAGTAGTGGTCTTCTCTTATACGGTTGGACATGATTTAAAGAACTTAGCTAGGAATTATTCATTTAACCTAAGGTTTTCTCATAATGCCATTATTGGAAAAGTATGATCAAATTCTTCTATTATGAAGAATTGGTCTATGTGCCTCTAGTAATCACTATAAATGTTTGTAAGGATAAAATGACTAATTGCATCAGGTAGGAGAGAATCAACTTTGAGTTCTTCAAAGATTATATTCCTCTATTCATAATTTTTAAGGGTTGTGTGTGGAGGAGGTTATCACTACCAAGAAGGGAGGAGACCTTTCCTTGGATATGTTTGTGGTGGAGGTATTAAAGAAGAATTGTATGCCTCTATTTCCATTCATTAGATCTAGCTTAGCCTAGCATATACTTGGACTAAGTCTACAATTGCTTCAGAATCATGCGATGAAGGCTATGTGTGATGAAATCCTAGAACTTCGGGGGTGCCAATGTACGAGAAGATTTTTGGAAACTAGGCATGAAAATTGCAGGTTAAAGAGAATGGGGGTGCCAAACTTATAGTACTCATTGTCCCTTTGTCGTCGATTTTCCCTGAGTGCCCTCAACCTCATCCTCAGCATTGGTCCTTACCTTGTTTTCACTCCTCCAAACTCTTCCTCAGTGCTGGTATTGATATTGTTTTCACTCCTCTGCTCTTCGTCAGCGCTGGTATTGACCTTGTTTTAACTCCAAACTCTTCCTCGGTGCTGGTATTAACCTTGTTTTCACTCCTCCAAAATCTTCCTTAGTGCTGGTATTGACCTTTCACTTCTCCAATTTGATGAGCTACAACCTGGTTTCGTTAGATTTTAGAGTATGTTAATTAAATTGAAAATTATGGTGCAATTTAGCTAGGTTTTAATATTCCACAATATAGTTAAGTATATATTAGTTAAATACATATTAGCTATATTAGATTTATATTTTGTAGCTCATTCTTGTAGATTAATAATAGACATTCATGTTCTTTCTTCATGAAAGTATATATTCTATATTTTCCATGGTGTTATCCCAATGCAAAATATAATTAATATAATATATATTTAATATAATAGTAATATTAGATTAAATTACATATAATATAATTGTATTTATTATTGTATAATAGTATATATAGGATTTTACGTGATATTTTAGAGGATTTTTCCATTACACTGCAGCTGGTTTACCATTAAATGGCAATTCAAACTTGTTTTCCAACGACACAGTAGTGGTTTCTAGGCATAAGATTTGTTTCAAGCTCAAATATCACAATATATGTAGCCTATTAGCTAATAGAAAGAGATATAGAAACTAAAAATATAGAGAATGATAGAAAGAGATGAACTTACATAGATAGGGAGAGACAGAGCTGAGAGAGAGAGAGAGCATGAGAGAGAAATATAAGAGATACAAAGGAAAAGAGAGAGAGGGAAAAGAGAAACTAAATTTTGATTGGTTGTTTCATGTCAACAATCCAAGGATGGCATGTGTCCTTGGGGAGTTATGCTCAAGGTAGCATGCCATTTGATTAAAGATATGATAATTCTCCTTTAAGACCTCTTCAATGTACCCATTGCACACTTAAGGAGACAAAGATAAATATAGGGAAGAAAATATAGAGAGAGAGGGAGATAATGAGAAACATACAAATAGAAAGGGAGACAAAGAGATAGAGAGAGGTAGAGAGATAAAGAGATAAGGATGAATAGATAGAGATATAGGGAACATGATTGATATATCTCTCCCTCTTGCTCTCTATCTCCCTAAACCCTAAACCCTATACCCTATACCCTCTTCTCTATCTCTCCCCCTCTTCTCTATCTCTCCTCCTCTACCTATATATATCCCTTTCTCTCCCTCCCCCTCTCTATCTACCCCTCTATATCTCTCACCATCTCTAGTCCCTCCCTATCCCCCCTATCCATTGACTCCCTATCATGATCTCTCTATCTCTTTCACCATTCCCCTCTATCTCTCTATATCACCCTGTTCTCTATATCTCCTCATTTTTTGTATCTCTCCTCCTCTACCTATCTATATCCCTTTGTATCCCTCCCCCTCTTTATCTCCCCCTCTCTATATAAAGACAACGACACAATAGTGGTTTCTAGGCATGAGATTTGTTTCAATCTCAAATCTCACAATATATGTAGCCTATTAGCTAATAGAAAGAGATATAGAAACTAAAAAGATAGAGAATGAGAGAAGTAGATGAACTTAGATAGATAGGGAGAGAGAGAGTTGAGAGAGAGAGAGAGACAGCATGAGAGAGAAATATAAGAGATACAAAGGAAAAGAGAGAGAGGGAAAAGAGAAACTAAATTTTGATTGGTTGTTTCATGTCAACAATCCAAGGATGGCATGTTTCCTTGGGGAGTTATGCTCAAGGTAGCATGCCATTTTATTAAAGATATGATAATTCTCCTTTAAGACCTCTTCAATGTGCCCATTGCACATTTAAGGAGACAAAGATAAATATAGGGAAGAAAATATAGAGAGAGAGGGAGATAATGAAAAACATACAAATAGAAAGGGAGACAAATAGATAGAGAGAGGTAGAGAGATAAAGAGATAAGGATGAATAGATAGAGATATAGGGAGCGTGATTGATATATCTCTCCCTGTTGCTCTCTATCTCCCTAAACCCTAAACCCTAAACACTCTTCTCTATCTCTCCTCCTCTACCTATCTATATCCCTTTCTCTCCATCCCCCCTCCACCATTCCTTCCATCCTTCCTTCCCTTTCTCTTCCATATGTCCATCCCTCTTCCATATCTCTATCTCTATCTATATCCTTCCCCCCCCTCCATTGTTCCTCCCTCTCCCTTCTCTATTCCTCCATCTCTCCATCTCTTCTACTCTATATCTCTATCTCTGTTTTTTCTCTTTTTATCTCCCTCAGTCCTCTCTCTATCTCTTTCTATCCATGTGTTTCTCTGCCTCTATCATGATCTATCTATCTCTTTCACCATCCCCCTCTATCTCTCTATATCACCCTCTTCTCTATCTCTCCCCCTTTTCTATATCTCCTCTACCTATCTATATCCCTTTGTCTCCCTCCCCCTCTCTATCTCCCCCTCTCTATCTCTCACCATCTCTTCCTCCCTATCCCCCCTATCCATCAACTCTCTATCTCCACCTCTCTTCCTTTCTTCAATGATTTCATTGTATTAGCAAGGGATGGATATGATATGCTTCTCAACAAATTGTTGCAATACAACATGAAGAAAGGTCTGTTGGAAATATAAAAATTTTCAAAATTTTATAATGATTTACTCATGTAAATTTCTCAATAATAATTAACTACATTTTGAGTCAAAAAAGGATGTAATTGGCCCTAAGAATATAATTACCCACGATCACCTTGTTCTACTCCTGAAAATCCTTCTGATCAAAGATATTGTGGCAAACAAATCACATCGACATGAGCTAGTATGGGTCTTCCTGACCTATTATGGGTTACAAGCACTTTTTAGCACATCGATAAGACATCAAAACTGTTGTAGCGATCAGGATTACTAAAGAAGACATATCAGGGAGATTGGCTTATCGTCTCATCGATGAAGATAATCTATCGGCAAGACAAGTCATCTCGACATGAAAAATATATGCTGGCCCAAACGTTTAAGTATAACCAATGAAGTTTCATCGGTGAGACCATCATTTCTTTCACTGATAGGAGCACTAGGAATATATCGACGAGACATGTGCAATTGGTGTAAATCCTGAATGTTCACCCTACCCACTAAGTTACACCGATAAGAGGATATCGACAGGAGTTATGGCGACATATTCAAGACCAAAAGAAAAGATATCGGTGAGACTTATAACATCAGAGGAACCACTGAATGTGTTAGCGATACTAAAATTCAAGCCAATGAAGAAACACATGAACCAAAATGATTATCAGGGTGACTCTTCTCGATGTATATGGGACAAATTTTAACATTGGTCAGATGTGTAGAGTGTTACCCTAGTCAGTAGATTATTCAGTGAAATTTGGTTGGGGCCTAATGTATAGATCGCCCAAAGTTTGAAGGTGTCTTGCTGACCAATTCATTTGATGTGGTATAGGTGAGACTTATAACATCGAAGGAACCACTGAATGTGTTAGCAATACTAAAAGTTAGGTTTATGAAGAAACAAATGAACCAAAATGATTATTGGGGTGATTCTTGGCGATGTATACGGGATAAATGTTAACATCGGTAAGATGTATAGAGTGTTACCCCGATCAACAGAGTATTCAGTGAACGTTGATTGGGGCCTAATGTATAGATCGCCCAAAGTTTGAAGGTGTCTTGCCAACTAGTTCATTTGATGTGTTAAGTGAGACTTTAACATCAGAGGAACCACTGAATATGTTAGCGATACTAAAATTCAGGCTGATGAAGAAACAAATGAACCAAAATGATTATCATGGTGACTCTTGGCGATGTATACGGGAAAAATGTTAACATCGGTCAAATGTGTAGAGTGTTACCCCGATCAGTAGAGTATTTAGTGAATGTTGGTTGGGGCCTAATGTATAGATCACCCAAAGTTTGAAGGTGTCTTTCCGACCAGTTCATTTGATGTGTTATAGGTGAGACTTATAACATCAGAGGAACCACTGAATGTGTTAGCAATACTAAAAGTCAAGTCGATGAAGAAACAAATGAACCAAAATGATTGTCGAGGTGACTCTTGGTGATGTATATGGGACAAATTTTAACATTGGTCAAATGTATAGAGTGTTACCCCGATCAACAGAGTATTCAGTGAATGTTGGTTGGGGCATAATGTATAGATCGCCCAAAGTTTGAAGGTTTCTTGTCCACCAGTTCATTTGATGTGTTATCAGTGAGACTTATAACATCGGAGGAACCATTGAATGTGTTAGTGATACTAAAATTCAGGCTGATGAAGAAACAAATGAACCAAAATGATTGTTGGGGTGACTCTTGGCGATGTATATGAGACAAATGTTAACATCGGTCAGATGTGTAGAGTGTTACCCCAATTAGTAGAGTATTGAGTGAATGTTGGTTGGGGCCTAATGTATAGATCACCCAAAGTTTGAAGGTGTCTTTCCGACCAGTTCATTTGATGTGTTATAGGCAAGACTTATAACATCGGAGGAACCACTGAATGTTGTAGTGATACTAAAAGTTAGGCCGATGAAGAAACAAATGAACCAAAATGATTGTCGAGCTGACTCTTGGTGATGTATATGAGACAAATGTTAACATCAGTCAGATGTGTAGAGTGTTACCCCCATCAACTGAGTATTCAGTGAACATTGGTTGGGGCCTAATGTATAGATTTCCCAAAGTTTGAAGGTGTCTTGCCAACCAGTTCATTTGATGTGTTATTGGTGAGACTTATAACATCGAAGGAACCACTGAATGTGTTAGTGATAATAAAAGTCAAGCTAATGAAGAAAAAAATGAACCAAAATGATTGTCGGGGTGACTCTTGGTGATGTATACGGGACAAATGTTAAAATCATTCAGATGTGTAGAGTGTTACCCCAATTAGCAGAGTATTCAGTGAATGTTGGTTGGGGCCTAATGTATAGATCGCCCAAAGTTTGAAGGTGTCTTTCCGACCAATTCATTTTATGTGACAATAAGGAATTCAAAAATATGTTACATTCATCTGTGGAGTTAAAACATTAATGGTGCCATGGAATACAGGTAATTTCATAAATTGAAAGGAAATTGTTGCAAAATGAACATTGTTGTGAATTGGTAGCCAAGGAAATGAGGAGACAAACAAAGGGCCAGAGAATTGTTTCAGTTGAAAGACCTAAATAAAAACTAGTAAGTCCTCTACATTTTAACTTTTTCATTTCTGCAATTTTAAGTGAGTAATATGGAAGCCACTAGCTCGAGGAAGTTGAAAGGTAGAAAATAAAGTGAGAGCAGTCACCCTAAGAGTAAGAAGCAGAAAGTTGAGTCTATAATTGAGCCGAAGGGTGCTGAATGAAAGCTAAATCAGGATTTAATTGACCAATTGCCTGGCTTTGGGCCTAGAGGTAGGTGCTTCACGCAACTAAGGGTGGAAGTGGAAAAATTGGATGAAAAATGCAAGCACATAGGAGACATTTGGACCCCAATAAGAGGCTATGAATTGTTTAGATTCCACTTTCACCGAAGAGATCGTTTTGAGCCAGTTTATAATCTATGGCATCTAAATTTGGGAAAGATGGTTTGTCCTAATGTGTTTGTCAATACAGAGCTGGTAAAATTGTTGGCCACCCACTATGACTCAAAACTTAAGGCCATATGTGGACCATCTGGGAAACCCTTCATATACACATCAGAGGCTTCAATAAGTGAGGTTTTTAAGTTGGAAGGGTGGAGTAATGAGAAAATTGTGAATGAAGAGTTGGAAAAGGATTTTTGGAGAATGGACACCACTTACAAGGCATGGACGTTGCCCTTACATAGAATTAAACAAGATGGTAAAACTGTCCCACTTGACAATGGCGATGGGCCTCCATTCCATGTGGACTTATTCGAGCCCTATATGAGATATACCTATTTCTCGGTAGGACAAGTGTTGGGTATGGAAGTTCCTGAGTATATGTCCATTGTTCCCATGGTAATTGTAGTTGACATTCAATGTCATAATTCTAGGTTTTTCTACTATGTTTCATTTGTCTCCAAGGAACTCAACTTAGCATTGATGGAAATCAAGAATAAATCCCCTGTTTTGTACCTTAGGTATTATTCTCTTTTAATGCATCTAGTATTGTACTTCGGACAAACGTTAGGGATTTGGCTAGAAAAGTTGAAGGTTTCACAGTTTGATAAAGAGGGAAAATTGTTACCCATTCAATTGTGGACTGCCATTTGGGACAGTAGGTTTGCTAATTCCAGTTACCTGTATTTTGAAGAATATTTTGTAAAGCCAGTATATGAATTATATAGTCATCCTTGTGCGCACTCATTGTCTGATGAAATAAAATGCTTCCTCGGACCTAAGGAATTTAATGGACCAATTGATCAAAATTGGGGAGACCGGTATTACTTGGAAGATGCTACTATTGTAAGGGTGTTTGGTTTTGAGGATTCTCCATTCATTTTGCCTAAAAAAGTCCCAAATAGGACTGCATATTTGGAAATTGTAAGACAAATGGATTTTTCTAGTTTCATGAATTTTGGTTCATTCAAGAAACATGCATTTATGCCTAGTACTTTGTGCTTTAGTGATTTTACTGTGCTTGCAAAGGAAGGATACAATTTGATCTTTGCTAAATTAATGCAGTATAATATGAATACGGGTCCACCAAGAAAAGATTTTGATCCAGAGGGATATATCAATTCTGCCAGACAAAGGATAAACTTTAGAGGATATGATCATGTTCCTTATCAATTTGATGACATGATTAAAAATTTAGAGTCAGAGGAAGCAAAGAGAGTGGTGGAGGAATACAACCAAGGGTTTTTGGATACAGGGTTCCCTTTTTCTGGAGATGAGGAATCTAGAGAAGATATGCCACGAGACCTACCCAGTAGGATTTCTAGATTAAAAACTCAAGCTTACAACTACCCTCCTAGAGAACCAAGTGTTGAAGAGAGGCAAGATACTGACACCAGAGAGATGGCATATAGGTCATTTGTAGCAGACAATGAATTTGTGAATTCTTCAGAATTCAAATCTTTCTTGTATAAACAAAAGGGCAAGGAGAAAAGGGAGAGAGTTGATAATATTACACCAATCAATGAGGAGCAGCTACTAAATAATTTGAAATTAACTGTGGATAGAGAAATGGCTAATATGACCCCTGATAAAGGAAGGAAAATGTTAGAGGATGTTGGAGTTATGATCTTTCCAGGGATGGATTTGAATTTTGCATTGGTCTTTGATAGCTTCTTAAAGGATAATAGTGCCACACACAAGCTTAGTCCAGAGGGGGTGACAAAAATATATGTTGGACTCAAATATAACCTGGATGAAGGAACACTCATGATATGGGCCTTGTATCCACCTCATAGAAATTCAATGGTGATTGATACTGAGAAAGCATTTGGACATGTCATGACTCTGAAGGTTGGAGAGGTAGATCTTGTGGCAACTATAGACATTGGGATTAATGTGGAAAAATTGAATAAAGCCCAAATACAAATGTTGATCAAAGAAAAGGAAATGTACAAAATGAGTAATGAAAGGATCATGAGATAAAATGAGCATTTGAAGGACATGCTAGGAGTCACAATGGGGCCTCCTAAATTAATAACACATGGTGAAAGCTCATAGGTAAAAGATCATTGGGATGAGTCAACTACATATTCACAAGGTAAATATGATACACTTGCTGCAATAATCAGAAAAAGGCAGGCCAACTTAATGATTTGGTTGAATAAGCTATGGGGAGCATATTCAAAGAACCATGTTATAGGGTAGGAACACAAGAGAATTGATGGAAGGATTCAAGAAAATCTCTGAGAATTAAATGAAAGAGATGTTCCTAATAGTGTGGCCATTGATATGGGTGACCATATTATAAAGAAACACAGGGACCTTTATGAGGAACTACGAGAAGATGCAAACGGGTTGGTTGATGTTACGAATATGGGATTGCCTACACTATTTGAAGATGGAGAAAAGTTGAAAGAGAAAGCCAAGTGGATCAAAGAATGTGAATTGATGCTGCAGAGAATTTTGGAAAATGCTATAGGGAAGGATTCGACATTCGATGAGATCTGCAAGAAGAACGAAACGGTGATAAAGGTGGAAATATCAGCTAGGAATGCATTAGGAGATGTCGATACTCATGAATGGAAGGATTATCTACATCATTTATCAAATGTTCATCTATGGCTAAATAGAGCCTAATCTATTGTTTTAATTAGTTAAGTAAAATAAAACATTTGTGAAGGGATGTGTCCCTTCCAAGTTTTGATGTATTTATATCTCTTCCATAGTAATGCAACAGATATAGGCGTTAGGAGATATTCAGCAGATAGCTTTCTAGCAAAATGCTTTCATATACAGAGACTCAGATGCATTTATTTTGATGGAATAAATGAAGATATCTAAGTCATGGATTAAGATGTTGGTATCAGCTGTTTGTTAAATTTATGCAATTATTTGATTGTCTACATTCTGATGCTTCTCTATTATTTAAATTGATATAACAAGTTTATACTCTATTTATCATTGTACATTTGCTATATATGTGTGATCTGGTTATTTTGTTCTCTCAAGTAGGGATTAAAATCTTTTAATCAATCACAGCAATTGGTAAGTGTTAGTTGGATTAATCAAAAGAATCACATAACTAGAATTTCCATTCTATCTCAAGAAGAGTTTGTCAATTATTCAATTGTAGGTTTACACAAGTTGTAAAAAAAAATTGTGCCTGACAGTTTGAATTATATGTGTTGAAGACTTTGGAATTTCAATTACATTAATTTATGGATATGTTGTATCTATAACACTAAAAAACCATATGTTCTTTGCATTTACACTTGCATTTAGAAATACACATTTATATACATAGATATAGATTTCTTTAATGATATGTTGCATTTATTGTTCTAGGATAGCATCCAATAATTGCATTTACATTTACCTTTTCAAATACATATACATGCATACATACATACATACATACATACATACATACATACATACATACATACATATATACATATATATATATGTGTGTGTGTGTGTATGTGTGTATGCATATCATTTATATTCAATGTTCAGACACAACCCATTAGGTCTGCACATGGATAAAAATTCATAAAATCATATCTCCCAAAAGTCAAATATAATTCTATCAAGAAATTAATATCAAATAGATAATATAATCGCATAACTCATACATTTCAATGTCATTGATCTTCTTCTTCATCCAACTCTTTGTCTGTATCATCCAATCCAGAGTTGACATTGTAAGGATTGGTCATATCATTAACATTGTCATTGATATCAATTTCAATAATGTCATCATCCACACAGATATCATCTTCATGAACATTAACTCCTACATCACCATGATCTAGTTCCTCCTATTTGACATCTTCGTCAGGCACATCATCAACTAACTATTGATCTTGATCATCATCTACATCATCTTCTAGTTCTTTGGTATCTTCTTCTTCCACCACATTATACTTTACCAGCCTTCTTCTTGGATCATGTCTAACAAAAAATGACCAACCCAGTTTACCTGAAACCTCTGAGTAAAATACTTGCTCATATTCATTTCCATCTTGCTCGATCGACCTTGTATTAACCATGGTAAATCCATTATCATGTTCAATAATAGTTCTCTTAGGATCATTTTCATTCAATTGTAGCCTATACCATAGGATGACGAACATAACTAATTTGAAGGACTTAAAGTCACACTCAAGTATATCATCCAAAATCCTGTAGTATCAAATTTCTGAGACTTCTGGATGTATGTCGCTTCTAGGTGGAACATTAGTCACTTGAAAGACTGCAGTTATACCAAAATCACAAGTTTTCTTCGTGTCAATCAAAATTTTGATTCAAAATTTATGACCATTGCACCACATAGCCTTGTGGTGTTTCACCTGTAATATGTCAAACATGTAAAAATTATTGCAATATCGTCAGTTGATAAGCATATTTATTCTTGGCCAAATGTATGCAAAGAAAAAAATCTCAACATATATATTGGTGCAGGAGCACCTAGATCTTGTAAATTCCTTCAAAAGGCTAATATGTTAAATTTACATGTTCAAGTCTAAATTTGTGTGTCAAGGCCATGAAAAGGCTAATTTGAATGTAATCAAATCATAAAAGAAGTCACTAGGAGGTGAAAATGCAAATAATGAAATATTATGTAAACAAAAAGGCATAAATCAAGCATATTAGGAGATAAGAGGTAATTTGAACCGATGAGAAGTTAGAAAAGGAAGTTATTAAGAGGGAAAAATTTATAAAAATCATGGCAAGGCGTGGAAGAGCAGAATCTTGAGATTCTTGTAACAAAATCTTGAATAAAAGCCCTATTTTTCTGAGTTATCAAGCATTCTTTCTATCTCCTAACTTGTATTGATAATTTGGTAACATCCAAGAGCTAGTTCTTGTGTAATCTCATTTGAGAAAGAGTACTTTTCATTTTCAAAGAGTCTAAGAGTTATTTTTAAGCAACAAAAGAATCAAAGACAATCATGTGTCTCAGGCAGAGTTAGTTTCATTGTGATTTTGAGAGTCCCTAAAGAAGTTTAAGGCCCATCCCACTGATGTAAGCCTAGTAGAATGGTGGGATGGGATAATTAGGGTGTCCTTTATGTGATTTTGTTTTTTGTGAGTGCAGGGTATCAAGAATATGGTGTTGTGTTGCTGATTTAAAGTTAATTTTCTGAGTTTTCCTCTTAAAAATGAAGGTTTCCAGCAGGGTATTGGAGAAATAACGTATGCATGTCCAAGGAGATGTTTCTAAAGGAATTTTTAGACATAATTGAGCATGTTTCAATGGTTTTCTGGAGTATTGGAGGCTTGTAAGGGTGATAATCACAAAACCCTCACCATTTTGGGTGTTTCCAGCCTAAAATTAAGGGTTTGTTAATACACTTTCTAAATGGCTCTTTCAATCTTTGAAAGTGGATAAATTTGGTGTTTTGTGACCTTTACTTTGACTATTTTAGGTTGTCTAACAATTTGGAGTTGGAAAAAAGGTGGATGCTTTGTAAAATAGCCCTATTCTAGTAGCGTTTCTTGGGCATATAGTCTGAAATCTGCTAGTTTCTCCAGTATAAATCATTTTGAGTTTTTGATATGATGATATGGGAATTAATAGGTCTCTAAATGTGCCTTTGGATCTTGGTTTTGAACCTAATGCATGCGAGTGGTTCACCCGATCTAGGGTATGGAGGTCTATTGCTAATTAATGTTTAGTTTTCATGGATAGTGGAAATCTGTGTGTCCATGGAAGTGAGTGACCTTAAATACTTGAACCTTGTCATTTGGATGGAGTTATAGTAGAATTTATGCTTGAATAAGGTTTTAAATGAAATGCATATTGTTTTGAGAATGATGATTCTATTGTGTGTCTTGGTATCTTTACAGAGTAGGAAAATTTGATATTTATACACTAATGTATTGAATTGATTTCTCTCAAAACATGATGAATCTTGTGTCTTGAAGGACTGATTAACTAGTTGATAGCAAGAAGGATTGGTCTTTTTTATTTTTCCTTGTAAGGAAAATGAACTGGTGCTATTTGAGAAGTTTAGACTATTTTCAATGATTGAAGTTTGGTTATTGACATTTTGGAATCTGATTTAGAATAAGTGTTTTGTTGCCATGAGGATATGATGTATACAAGAATTTGAAGGATTGGCAATTGGTTGTGTAGCAAGTGAGCATAATGTGTTGCCTTATGAAAGGCTAAGAGAATGTATAGATGTTGATATGGTGGTTGAGAATGATGTGAATCTAATTGATTGAGTCAAAGTTTTCTAATATGGTTTTTTCTTTGAATGAGTCAATTGGAATACTGATAATGACATATGGTTTGTTGAAATTGGAGTGCTAACTTGTTTCCTTGAAGTCTTGTAGAATTGAAGAATCAAAAGAAGTTGTATGAGTTTTGAGGAAAAAGAAAGTGAATTAAGAATTTGATCTTCTCCTGATTATAATTGGGTTTGATTTACCCTCATGAAATGATGTTGTTGGTGGTGTTGTTGGATCCTCTGCATCGTATATACATCAATATAATTGAAAATAATTAAATAATATGGGTTATTAATGTATTTATATGTACCTGTTTATCTCTTAAACCATATGCTAAATCAATTTCCCTTTGTGTAACATTGGAATCTCCATTACAATGAGTTTCTTTAACTAATGAAGCCACACCTTCCCATGTTAATGCATGACCAGATTGTTGACATCGTCCAATCCATACCATCATCCAATCAAGATTTTTTGTGATGTACAAATGTAGTGCATCCCACTCTCGACCAACTTTATAAAAAGAAATTGAAATTCACAAATGACATATAATTAGTTAATTACCACGGTATATGACCTTAATTAATAATTGATGTACATATTGAAGATTAATAATTAAATAAGTACAATATACATAAAAACAATATGTAAAATGTATTCTAATTAATCTCCATGACCATCTTATAATTACCTCTCACTTTCCTCAATCTACCTTTCCCCATTAGGTATTCCCCTTTGAATTTGTTAATGGAGTTGGGATCCCAAATGCATCTACATGGATCTTTGCTACAAACTTAGGAAGATATTCACTAATGTAAACCATGGTCCGGTATACCATATATCCCTCCACCATAGAACCCTCAAGATGTGCTCTTTGTCTAACCAAATCCTTCAAAAATTTCAAGTGCCTCTCAACCATCCACATTGACCTTGTGTGTACAGGTCCACACAATTCAATCTCATCAACTTGGTGTATGAGGTAGTGTTCTTGTGCATTAAAAAATGTCAAAGGTAGAACTTTTTCATTTCACACATTAGACAAAATTTTTCTCTTCCAATGTATATCTTCTTTATGGATTTCTTTAGATGACAACCATCTACAAGTGATTCAAGTAGCAAATATATTAATGAGATTTAACAAAAATATACAATATATTACATAACAAGTAAAACAAATGGCAGAATTATAAGATCTGTATTAAGATTGAACAAATATCACTACTTACTCATGTATTTTCCAAAATCATATATAATTTGCTTGACATTGTTGTCAAGGATTGTCTAGGAGAGATATAGAGGTAGAGCGATACTTGCAACAATTATAAAATGATCTTTTCATTATTTTTCAAAAAGTAGCAAACATAATATACTAAAAGTACATGTAGTGTAAGTGTATATAATATACCAAAATAATTACCTTAATGAAGGGTATGCCAAATCATAATGTTTTCATCTAACTTAAATTCACCTTTCTTTGCTATGATATTGTTTTATGTTAAGCAAATCCTGTGGGAAATCAAATTTTTCATATGACTTCTTTTATAGCATTGCTTTGTTGCTCAGTTAATAACCAAGGAAGGGCACTTATATTAATTTGGTCTCCATCACTATTTAATTGAATGACATTTTTCATTGCATGATTGGCTTCCTAAATGTCACTACAAATTTTGACAATTTTTTTTTTTGTCATGCCTTCCATCCAATATTTTCCATAACATTTCTGTTACATTCTTTCCAATATACATTGTATCAAAAAAATGCACAATTTGTAGTTGCTCATAGTAGGGAAACCTACTAGAATTGTCTGGGATAACTTTTCAGTCCCTGTGGAAGCCAACCATTAATGCCTTTATGACCTTCATGAAGTATATAAGTTAAACAAATTAACAATGACAATCATTGTCAATTACAACATGAGTAAACACAACACAATATAAAAATATAAATTCAAAAAATATCATATATGATAGATAAACAATTTGATCCGATGTATAGCCTTGACAATTAATTCTATTATATTCCAACTTCCATAGGTGAGGTGTCATTCTTCATGGTTTGAATTTAACATGCCACAAAAATGTATTAGCCCTGGGGCATCATGAATTGTCCATACAAGCATTGCATGGAATTGGAATTGTCTTTGTCCTATTGGTCTAGAGGCGTCATACATAGTGACACCATTCCATAACTTTAGTAACTTGTCAATAAGAGGCTCAATATATACATTCATATCTTTAACTTGGTACCCATAGTTGAATGAACATAAACATTACATGGTATTATAGCCATTTCTTTGCAATATATACAAATTAATGTACATGACTATTAAATGAAAAAAATATAAGTCATTATGCAACAAATAAGACAAATGAGATGCTGTCGTTAAAGAAAATTGATGTAAACAAATAGCTGGAACAATCATTGACAACATTATGTGCTCCTTCTTTATTGACATCCATGGAGGAATGTTATTGTTGATAACAAAATAGGCCACACTGAGTAAATAGATCTCAACTCTCCAAATGGATTGACACCATCTGCTTCCAATGAAATCCTGAGATTATGAGGTTCTTCTTTAAAGTGTGGCCATTTTTCCTCCATGTCCCTAAATGCAGAACCATCTGTAGGCATTCAAATAATGTCATCTCCACTTCTATTTCATGCATGGTAATCCATCAATTGCGCTAAGCTTTTGCACCTAAATAATTGTTGCATCACATTGGAATAATAGGAATATGAAAAGAACCTTGTGAGGCACCTTTTTTGTTAGTTGATCTATTTTATATCTGATATGACGATGCAGAATTCTATTGCGGAAATTCATATTGTTTATGATATATAATATGATCATTTGGGACATCATCTATTGCTTGATACTCCATTCCAATATCTTTCCTTAATGCTACGATAAAATCACCGGTATGACCAGCGTAAAATATTTGATGGTGGTAACAAAATTTCACCAATCAATCTAAAACAAAAAATAATTTTTTAATATAAAGAATATTAATGGTACATATTTCATCTCTTATTTACTAGTGATGAATTAACAACAATTAAAATAGATGAAAAAGATGACATATATGACATATCTTAACATCCATTAGAAATTGATATTTAGAATGAAAGCCATTCACTTAACCTTCAAGTTCACCAACAACAATACAACAGAAAGAATAGTTGTCTGGGAGCCTTCATAAAGGGGCTCGTATGCCTTCTCAAGTATAAGTAAATCATGAACATCAACAAAGTCATCTCGATCATCATGATTAGTTGTGCCACTAAATGTGTCATGGATCAATGTATTTGTACCATCATCTTCAACTGTGTTTTTTGGCACATGATCATCTTCTTCCATAGGATCATTAGCTTCATCTTCGCTATTCACAGCTCCATGTTCCTCTGCTTGCAAAGAGAACCACATTCTTTGGGCTGTGATAATCCATATCATCTTCCCTAGGGCACCTCACCTTTATAATAATGATAAACACAAATAAACCATGATCATGATCAAGTGATTATATATATATAAAATGTTAAAATGATATAAACATTTACAAATTCAATCAATATAAACACATATAATGAACAACTTACCAATAGACAATAATCATGCCCCCCTTCAACGTGACCATGTTGCCTACAATGTTTCTTAGTTGTTGTGATTAAAAGTCATCTTATCTTTAATCCCTTGAATTATTGCAAGGACAATAACATTTCCCATCACCCTCTATTTTCAATCTATTCCACAATCTATCAAGTGTCTCTTCATTTTTTTCTGGACTAATATTATCTGACATGATTTTTCTTTACCAAGCTTGACTATTTAGATCTTCAAAAATATCAAACTCCACCTCCAATAATTTTTAATCATAGATAGGTAACAAAATCTAATAATTCTAATACTTTACACCAAAAAAATTCGGCATGCAACCACCCCTGCAAAAGAGAAGATAGTCTGAAGTTAATGACCCCAAAAACACTTTAAAATGGTAATTCCAGAACTTATTAAATTTTGATTTTACTATGATTTCCAACTGTTAGACTCCTAAAATTAGAATATTGAACTTGCATAACAAAATATGGAAATGAAATTCTCAAAATGCACAAGTCTAAAAATGAAATCTGATGAGATGTTTCTTTAAAATATGATTTTCAAG
The DNA here is from genome assembly GCA_007258455.2 of Sequoia sempervirens. Taxonomy (NCBI): domain Eukaryota; kingdom Viridiplantae; phylum Streptophyta; class Pinopsida; order Cupressales; family Cupressaceae; genus Sequoia; species Sequoia sempervirens. The sequence continues at coordinate 23,129 of VDFB02229846.1, forward strand.
CCTGGAAGTACAAATTTGACTTCACAAATGAATTCTGGAAAAAGACAATGACCACCCTCAACCTAGCGATATCTTCTTGAATTTTTTCTAATTTTTCCCAAGAAAATCGTCCTTAGTTCTCCACAAACTGTCACAAGTAGAGCAAATTCACAAGTAGAGAAAATTCGCAAGTATAGCAAAACATTGTCGCAATAAA